>CM042175.1:52273010-52275510 GCA_023376005.1 Doryteuthis pealeii | reverse complement strand
ACGCCAAAATAATCTCCTTTGTCTAGTGCTAGTGAAAATGGGATTGACTCCCTCGCTGTCTAGCTGATACCGATGTTAGGCCGCCCCGACGACTTTACTTTTACTTACACGAGGGTGAGTCAAAAAGTAATGCCATTTTGTTTAGGATAGGTATAATTATCAACACAGGAACATGTATCATACATCAAAATGAAACTGGTCCTCTGTGGATCGCATCCCTACTTCTCCACATAGGTGAGTCAAAAAGTAATGCCATTTTGTTTAGGACAGGTATAATTACCAACACAGGAACATGTATCATACATCAAAATGAAGCTGGTCCTCTGTGGATCACATCCCTACTTCTCCACATAGGTGAGTCAAAAAGTAATGCCATTTTGTTTAGGACAGGTATAATTACCAACACAGGGACATGTATCATACATCAAAATGAAGCTGGTCCTCTGTAGATCACATCCCTACTCCTCCACATAGTCACCGTTTCTCTCCATACCAATGTTCCACCTTCGACAAAGAGCATGTATCCCTGCTCCGTAAAATTCTGTTGACTGTTCTTTGAGCCACTTCCTCACTACAAATTTTACATCCTCATCACTCGAATAATGTTTGCCCATGAAAGAGGGTTTGAGGGGCAGATCCGTCTGTATCTCAAAGTCACCCTGTGATCTGTTGGAACTTCAAAACCTACCAGTCGACAAGATCTCGTTTTCTTGTTAATCAATACTAGATGTTGTTTTCTAGCTGGGGTAAGGTGATCCGTCTCTATCTCAAAGTCACTCTGTGATCGATCTGCTGGAACTTGAAAAGATCTTGTTATCTTGTTAACCAAAGTAGGTCTTCTGGCACGGATAAGACGACCAGTTTTTATCTCAAAGTCCAGAAAATTTTAAATGTTTCATTCTCAAGAACAGATTCTGGTTTATGCAAATACCATTTTGATTATTATTATTATTATTATTATTATTATTATTATTATTATTATTATTTTCACTCCCTTTGAGTATTTCATATCAGCGTTAGCTGACGGCATTTCACTGGAGGCTGAGTGACAACAAGTCTCCTCAGGTCTCTTTGACCTTCATATTACACAGCTTTTTCAATTCCCTGGCAAGGTCCAGGTATTTGTCCATCATTTCGTTTTCCTTCATCTTCACCCTGTGATTATTATTATATTATATTATTATTATTATTATTTACTCCTTTTGAGTTTTCACATCAGTGTTAGCTGATGGTCTTTCACTGGAGTCTGAGTGACAGCAAGTCTCCTCAGGTCTCCAGGACTCTTCTGAGTATTCTGGCAGATTGCAGCAGTGCAGTGTTCTGAATGGTTTCAATCCTTCCTCTGATATCCAAACTTTCCAAGCCCTTTTCTAATCCTTTTGGGACTGTTCCAAGTGCACCAACTACAATTGGTATCACTTTGACTTTCATATTCCATAACTTTTTCAGTTCTCTGGCAAGGTCCAGATATTTTTATTTTTTCATTTTCCTTTAACTTCACCCTGTGATCTGCTGGCACTGCAAAATCCACCAGTTGGCAAGTTCTTTCTCTTTTGTTAATCAACACTAGGTCTGGCCTTCTTGCTGGGATCAGGTGATTTGTTTTTATTTCAAAGTCCCAGAGAATTTTGTGCGTTTTGTTCTCAAGAACAGATTCTGGTTTATGCATATACCATTTTGTTGTGTGGTCAAAATTTAATTTTTTGCATAATTCCCAGTGGATCACCTCCCCAACCCAGTCGTGTCTAGTTTTGTATTCTCGTTGTGCTAGTTTGCTACATTCGCAGAGTATATGGTTAACAGTCTCATCTCTATTACCGCAAAGTCTACATTTACTATTTGTTGGGTCTTATCAATTTTCGCTTTGATGTAGTTAGTCCTTATGGCATTATTTTGTGCAGCAATTATAAGTGGTTTTGTTTCTCTTTTGAGGTTTCCCTTTCTTAACCATTTCCAAGTCTTTTCATGTGCAACCTCTTCTATTTGTCGTTTGAAGTGTCCGTATAATTGTTTTTCCTCCCATTTTTGTTTTCTAGTCTTTGTCGTTTTTCTGTTTGTCCATCTGCCATTTCTACTATTGTTGGCCGCCATAAGTAGTTTGTCTTTGCTCTTCCTTGTGTAATCTTCAAGTTGTTGGATTGTGGTTTCTACGCATTCCTCTATGTTGGCAAGACCTCTTCCCCTTCCTTTCTTGACACATACAATCTATCTCTATCATTTCTAGGGTGGAGAGCCTTGTGCATGGTCATTAATTTTCTCGTCCTTTGGTCTATCTGTCTGAGTTCTTCTTTTGTGCTGAGTATCTTATAATGGGGACAGCCCAGGTATTAATTCATTTTCCTTTGATCAGATTACTGCTGTTAAGTTTATTATTATTATTTCTGCTGTTAAGTTTATTATTATTATTATTATTATTATTATTATTATTATTATTATTATTATTACTCCCTTTGAGTATTTCACATCAGCGTTTGCTGACGGCATTTCACTGGAGGCTGAG
>CM042175.1:52260510-52270510 GCA_023376005.1 Doryteuthis pealeii | reverse complement strand
TGTCTGTCTCTCCTGTTTCTCATCTCTCTCTCTCTGTCTCTCTATATAATATATATATATATATATATTGTGTGTGTGTGTGTGTGTGTGTTGTGTGTTTTGTGTCAGTCTTTTATCTATCTTTCCATCTATCAGATTATTCGTACCATTTTTATAGGAAGTAATCTATATATATTATATATAATATATATATATATTATATATATATAATATTTTCTCTCTCTCTCTCTCTTTCTCATTCTCTCGTCTCTCTCTCTCTCTCTCTCTCTCTCTCTCTCCATCTATTACCTCTATGTCTGTATGTCTGTCCTCTGTCCCTATCTACACTCCCTCTACCTTATTATTTCCTTCCCAAATCGTTCAATGTCCCTCCAGGTGTCGCCACTCACCCGCATCTGTCAACTACATTCAATGAAAAGCCGCCATTGCTGCAGATTAGCAGCTTCCCGCCCTTTTTTCCCCATCGCCAATCGAGCGCTGTCAATTCACCCCTTAATAACAAAACCGCCTCTTTCCCAGCACCATTGTATTTCGTGTGCAATCGCCCGCGTATTTTTGTGTGTTTAGACCGGGTGTATTATCTGCATAAGGGTAGATTTTGGCAGACAACCCGTGAGCATTAGCGTCTCTCCAAAGAAAAGGCCAAACTAGAAGACACCTCTTTTCCATCTTTTGCCAATGTCGTAATGTTCAAACATTTTTCTTTTTCAATTACTTGGTTAAACTGAGCGGAAACGCGTCATTGGTGAAAATTATGAGAAGCGCTCTGAAAGTAATACCTCCTTTGTATTTCCTATAGAATTTCCCATTTATATATCAATACAGGTCAAGGCTGTTTGTATTTCACATAGCTCTAATACCCTTGGGAAAGGTATGAATCCATATATATATTTACCACCCTTCCGCACCAGCAGGATATGACACAAGGTCAATTTCTTAAGCGTAGTTTAACAGGTTTAAATTCAGAGTTTTCCCTCTTCTAGACTGGTTTCCTAGCCATGGTTAAAGAGCCCTGTCCGCACTGTTATTTGCCCATACCTGGAGAGAGAATTGGATTCATACATTTCCCAAGGGTATTAGCGCCGTGTGGAATGCAAACAGCTTCGTCCAGGAACTGAACTCGGATCAACGAGTCCATTTCTGGTTTGTCTAAGTGTAACTGCGCAAATAAGAACGTCACTTATGAGCTCATCCTTACTTATTCAGCATATTATATTTGTGATGTCTCTGTCTGTCTGTGTGTCTGTCTGTCCAGGGATGCAATTGAAAACTAAGCCCTGTAGCAAGATCAAATAAAACTTTTCTAGGGTAAATTTTACTAGGAATCAAGTGGGGGTATTCATATTTACACCTGAATTGATTTGGGGTTACTAGGGACCAAATTACAAGCTGTGCTATGAGAAAATAGGGAAAAAAGAAGCTAAGGGAAATAACTCCTACAAAATTGAAAATTTAATCAATTTCCATATCTATATGTTTGATAGTTCATTACCTTTTTTCCACTTCTTTTTTAAAAATCTTAAACTATATTTGTTGCGTCTCTGTCCAGGAATGCAATTCAAAACAAAACCCTGTGCCAAGATCAAACAAAACCTTTCAAGGTTTAGTTTGGTTTGTTTTGTTTTACGGCATATCAACCTCGGTGGGTCATTTAATGCCGATAAAGTTTTGAAATAAATTAATTCTTAATGCATAATACAATTTTGTTTATAAACTCATGTTTTTCTATTTAACCCATAGATGGGACCCTAACAAGTACTACCACTCGGGGACAGAGTGGACCAGGGAGCAATGGTGATGAAGGGGTGCTCCACATTCCCCAAACCTCCAGAACTGGAACCTCACCATCAGATCGAGTTTAACGTCATTTCCAGGACATGAAGACCCTCAGCCACCACCTTCTAGAACCCATATGATAAAAAGGGTTGGGGTTTTCCATATGGACAATAGGGTTGGGGCAATCATATAGGTGCTAGGGCTTGACGTGGCCAGCCGATTGATCTGAGGGGCCTCTCCGACCGCCCGTCTAGCCTAAGAAAGGGCCAATGTGGATATTGCAAGTCATGGACTGCTCAGCCACCTGGGTTCTATCCTTAAGCATCACGGGTCGCCACCTACGGCCAACAGGTGGCCCCATTGGGGAATCTTAACCCTCTGCAGAGGTGCAGTTGGTGCATTCTAATCCCCAGCCGACAGGACCTTTTAGGGTAGAATTTTACAGGGAATCAAGTGGTGGTATTTCATATATACACCTGAATTCAAGGAGGCGCATGGTCTAATGGTTAGTCGTAGGAAATGGACTCGTCGACCAGAGTTCAATTTTCTGGACGAAGCTGTTTGCATCTCCCATGGCGGTAATACCCTTGGGAAAGGTATGAATCCAATTCTCCCTCCAACCATGGATAGATATCAAGGCAGACCGGGTTCTTTAACCTTGTCTATGTAACCAGTCTAGGAGAAGGAAAATTCAAACCTGTTGAAGATCCGCTTAAGAAATTGACTTGTGTCATATCCTGCACGTGCGGAGGGGTTGTATATATATATATATATATATATATTATATATTATATAATATTATATATATAATACTGGTGTTCCTTAACCATCCGTCCGCTTTCATCCTGCAACATCCTCTGGTTAAAAATGAGACCGTCCAAGATGAAATGCAAAAATATAAATAATGATTATCTGATGTTACTTATCCGCTGAATTCTCATTTCTTATAAGCGTTGTCTTTAAATTACGTGGCAACAGAAGAATTATCATTGAACTTTTAAAAAGATTGGCGGCCAGATTTATATCTATGTTATATATAAAGGAATTTTCATTAATTTTTGTCCGGAGGAAACTTCGAAAATAAAACAATTACTGACCAAGTAAATATATAATGCACATTAAATATCACCAGGGCTTGGTTTTTGAGCAAAAATAATAAAGATTTGGTTTATATTCGTGAAGATAATTAAAAATAAAATTTGAATGATAACAGCATGGAATTTTTAATTTTATTTAATATTTTAGATAGTAGACATTAACATTTCTTTTCAGAGTAGCTGGATCAATGCAAGGTCTATTTTTTTACATAGGGATTTAAATGGGGCATCCCACGAGGATTCAACTCACGATTCAGTAATAATAACTTTAAAAAAATCCCCCTTCTACCCAGGCGACGCCGGGTAGCCGCTGCTAGTAATATATAATTCAATTCTGTAAAGCCTCTGTTGGGTGTTTTTCGTACTTTGTTAAATTCTCTATTCGAGTTTGGCCGAACGGGAAAGGCAAGCGGTGAGCACTGGAACATTAGCAGGATAAACGCTAAAACTCTCAGACAATTCTAAAAGTCTAATTCAAATTTCCTAGCCCCGCCCCTACTACCCTCCGAAAATAAGACACCCACCCCCACCCCAAATTGATAGATTTAAACTATTGTTCTTTGGGAAAATTTTCAGTAATATCCATGATTTTTCTCATACCTCAAGATGCTGCAGTAATGCGGTTGAAATAAATTATTGTAATGCAAATTTAAAGTTTTCTCATTTATATATATATATATATATATATAATATATAAATTATATATGTGTGTTGTGTGTGTGTGTGTGTGTGTGTGTGTGTGTGTGTGTGTTTATAAAGATAAAAAGTGACTTACCAGTGAATATGGGCACGATTGTTGGGAGGTGCAAAATTCAGGGGGTAAGTCAGCGATATAACAAATACAAAGTGCTCAATACGAAGTAGAGCAAATTTATTATAAAATGGGTACAAGAGATAACCTACTCGAGTTTCGGCATAAGGATCTTCAGGGTTAAATCCACTGAATTAATCAGTACCTCGATTAATTTAGTGGATTTAACCCTAAAGATCCTTATGGTGAAACTCGAGTAGGTTATCTCTTGTACCCGTTTTATAATATATATATATATATATATATATATAGAGAGAGAGAGAGAGAGAGAGATGTTGACGGTTAAAATGGAATGGTTTAAAATACTAATCGTTTAAAATATACCGACTTAAGTTTCTCGCAAGAATCATCGAGGTATTTTTGGGCTGCCATCGTTTTGAAATATATAGGTGGGCTCTACCCATTTTTCGATGTAGCGGTAAGAACTGGAACATTAGCAGGATAAACGCTAGAATTCTCAGACAATTCCAAAAGTCTAAAAACGACGCGAAGACAACCGTTCAATATCGATCTACGATGATGATCACTGAAGTATTCCTTCTTTTTCGTTTGCTTTTCTTTTTTTTTCTTTTTTTTTTTTTGTTATTATTGAAGAACTTACCAAAATTACCTTTGCCAGTGTTAAATAAAATTTGGTTGAAATCAATGGACAACATCTATTTTTTGCCGTCTTCCATGTTAAATACAATCAGACGCTGTAGCCCGGGGCGCCAATCATGCGGGCGTCCCACTTCAATCTGGTTTCTCTTCAGGTTCGTATCGATCAATCCTTCTTCTTGCAAATCGATAACTCCCAAAGGCTCATCATGCACTGAGAATAAATTCAAAAAAATTATGATTTTTTGTTGCTTGGTTGGTTTGTTGGTGAGTTAAACGGCATGTCAACACCTGTGGGCTTATTTAATGCCAAAGGCATTCTTTGTTTTTGTTTGTTTAAGTGATTTCAATTCTATATACAAAGTGTGTCATAAAAGTGCCGAGTTTAAAACTGTATTTACCAGGATAGAAATGAACAATGAACGGAACGTTAATTTTTTTTTCAGGATACAAGGTGTGTCATAAAAGTGCCGAGTTCGAAGCTGTATTTATCAAGATAGAAATGAACAATGAATAGAACGTTGATTTTTTTCAGAATACAAGGTGTGTCATAAATGAGTCGAGATTGAAGCTGTATTTTCCAACATAAAAATGAACAATGAATGTAACTTTATTCTTTTCAGAATACAAGGTGTGTCATAAAAGTGCCGAGTTCGAAGCTGTATTTACCTAGATAGAAATGAACAATGAATGAAACCTTAATTTTTTTCAGAATACAAGGTGTGTCATAAAAGTGCCGAATTTGAAGCTGTATTTATCAAGATAAAAATTAACAACGAATGAAACGTTAATTTTTTTCAGAATACAAGGTGTGTTATAAAAGTGCCGAGATTGAAGCTGTATTTACCAACATAAAAATGAACAACGAATGGAACGTTTATTTTTTCAGAATACAAGGTGTGTCATGAGAGTGTCAAGTTTGAAGCAAGATAAAAATGAACAATGAATGGAATGTTATTTTTTTCAGAGTACAAGGTGTGTCATAAAAGTGCTGAGGTTTAAGCTGTATTTACCAAAATGGAAATGAACAAGGAATGGAACGTTAATTTTCTTTAGAATACAAGGTGTGTCATAAAAGTATCGAGATTGAAGCTGTATTCACCAAGATAGAAATGAACAATATTTTTCAGACTAAAGTGTGTGTCATAAAAGTGTTATAAAAATAAAACGAAAGAAAGAAAAAAGCTAAAACAGAAAGAAAAAGAAAAAAAGAAGGAAAGAAATATGTGTGCTTTTGAAAAATAGAAAGAAAGAAAGAAAGAAAGAAAGAAAGAGAAAGAAAAGCGATAGATAGATAAAAAGACAGATAGAAGCAAAAAAAGGAACAAAGGAAAAAGGAGGGGTAATATTTAAAGAAATAAAAAATCATAGGCAGAAATCAAAGAAAGAAAGAAAGAATGAACGAAATAAATAAATAAAGAAAGAAAGAAAGAAAGAGAGAAAGAAAGAAAGAAAAAAAGAAAGAAAGAAAGAAAGAGGGTTAGGGTAGAAGTGTGCGATTAAAAGAAAGAAAGAAAAAAAAGAAAGAAAGAAAGAAAGGCAGAAAGAAAGGCAGAAAGGCAGAAAGAAAGAAACAAACAAACAAACAATGGAAGGAAGGAAAGTAAATAAAAGATAAATGACCATGGATCTTGTACCTAACTAGTATAATTAGTATTAATTATATTAATTAATTAATAGTTTCATCATTTATCTTCAATTGGAGTTGAAAAAAAAGGAAAGAAGATTGTGATGCGTTTGGAAAAGAAGAAGAGAAGAAGAAGAAGAAGAAGAAGAAGAAGAAGAAGAAGAAGAATGAAGAATGAAGAAAAGAAGAAGAAGAAGAAGAAGAAGAAGAAGAAGAAGAAGAAGAAGAAAGAAGAAGAAGAAGAAGAGAAGAAGAAGAAGAAGAAGAAGAAGAAGAATGAATGAATGAATGAATGAAAGAATGAAAGAATGAAGAAGAAGAATGAAAGAAGAAGAAGAAGAGAAGAAGAAGAAGAAAGAAGAAGAAGAAGAAGAAGAAGAAGAAGAAAGAAGAAGAAGAAGAAGAAGAAGAAGAAGAAGAAGAAGAATGAAGAAGAAGAAGAAGAAGAAGAAGAAGAAGAAGAAGAAGAAGAAGAAGAAGAAGAAAGAAGAAGAAGAAGAAGAAGAAGAAGAAGAAGAAGAAGAAGAAGAAGAAGAAGAAGAAGAAGAAGAAAATGAATGAATGAATGAAGAATGAATGAATGAATGAAGAATGAAAGAATAAGAAGAAGAAAGAAGAAGAAGAAAGAAGAAGAAGAAGAAGAAGAAGAAGAAGAAGAAGAAGAAGAAAGAAGAAAAGAAGAAGAAGAAGAAGAAGAGAAGAAGAAGAAGAAGAAAAAAGAAGAAGAAGAAGAAGAAGAAAAGAAGAAAGAAGAATGAAATGAATGAATGAAAGAAGAAGAAGAAGAGAAGAAGAAGAAGAAGAAGAAGAGAAGAAGAAGAAGAAGAAGAAGATTTAATTAGTAGAATCGATGGAAAAGAGTTTTTTGGTTAAATGCGATTTGTATGAAAAGGCATTTGCTAAAGCGGAAATTGTATCTGGCTTGGTGGTTATTATATGTTACAACGGAGAGGGGGATTATGGCGGGAAAGTAAGTAGATAGATAGAGGGATAGAGAGAGAGAGAGAGAGAGAGAGAGAGAGAGAGAGAGAGAGAGAGAGAGAAAAGAGAATAAACAGACTAAGATAGATAGATAGATAGATAGATATTAACACACTGACACAGATGAATATATATATATATATATATATTATATATATATATATAGAGAGAGAGAGAGAGAGAGAGAGAGAGAGAGAGAGAGAGATAGAATAGACTGAGATAGATAGATAGATAGATAGATAGATAGACAGACAGAGAGAGAGATTGATAGATATGAACATACCAAGATAGATAGATATATAGATAGATAGGAACAGACTGAGATAGACAGATAAATATGAACAGACTGAGATAGATAGATAGATAGATAGATACATACATACATACATACATATGAACAGATAGAGATACATAGATAGATAGATAGATAGATAGATAGAGAATCGAGATAGATAGATAGATAGATAGATAGATAGATACAGAACCGAGATAGATAGATTTAAATACAAATAAAATATATATATATATATATATATATATATATATATATATATATATATATATATATATATACTACCAATCCTTCCGCCCCAGTAAGATAAAGGTTTTTGCTGATCAGCCCAGCGTGAGTACATTTGTAGATGTTCAAAGGAGAACATCACTTATGAGTTCGTCCTTTTTTCTCCAGCAGTGTCTAGCATTCTTTCCCTCAATCATCATATAAGCATGTCGTCTCTTTACCGGCATACAGTGCATGGTCCGTGTTTCTGCAGCGTATAGAAAGGAAGAAACGAGAAAAGTCAATATGTTCCGCATTTAACTTGGATAGACACACAATGATTATTCCACAGGCTTTCCCGGATGTTGCCAAATGCGACAAAAAGATGCAAATATTACGAAAAGATGACTCACCGTGAAGATAATATTAGCAAGATCTTCATCCAGACGTTCAATTCTGCAATTACCTCAATCATCTTGGGGAATGCAACCTCTTGGTCTGTCTGTAAATATGTCTGCCTCTCTAAATATATATATATATATATATTATTTATATTTTGCTTGAAGGCAATTATATATATATATATATATATATATAATATATATATATATATATATATATATACATATATATATATATATGTATGTATGTATGTATATACAAGTTTTGTTGAACTGTACTGACAATTCCTGTCGGACAAGTTTTTTGTTGATCAGTTCCAATTTTCGGGCCATCCTTCTGGTGTCGGGGTGTAACTGGTATAACAGTCCCCCAAAGGTTTAAAAACGAGCGCTTTCGGCAATACAATTTGCCATCCTCAGGTAGAAAACGATGGTATGATTTCGTGTCTCGTTTTTAACGAGAACGAGTAGTAGCAAGGAATTGGAAGTGGGTGGTAATAACCATAGGTAGTAGGAGGTTGGAGGAATGGTAGTGGTTCGAGCGAGCTTTGCAGTACAGTTCAACAAAACTTGTATAAAAGAAAAAATGCTGCCAAAATACACTTATTTTAATATATATATATATATATATATGTGTGTGTGTGTGTGTGTGTGTGTGTGTGTGTGTGTTTTCAAAAAGGAAAGAAAGTATAGAATGGATAATATAGGATATTTTAATCAATTTTACTTACACGTGTTTCGGTCAGGAGTTTATCCATGTGTACATTATTCAAACTATTATTATTTTTAAATAATCAAATGAAATGAAATAATAATAATAGAAAAATGTAGAAATGTTCCGCGCACAAAGAAAATTCGACCTTCATCAGAGTAAATCCTTATTATTATTTTATTTCATTTGATTATTTAAAAATAATAATAGTTTGAATAATGTACACATGGATAAACTTCTGACCGAAACACGTGTAAGTAAAATTGATTAAAATATCCTATATTATCCATTCTATACTTTCTTTCCTTTATTCATTTTTTCAACATAACGTCGGATTCACTTCCAGTTTCATTTTACACACACACACACACACACACATATATATATATATATATATATATATATATATATATATATATATATATATATATATAAAGTTTTTAGAAAAAAAACAAGATGTTATTAGTTTGCTGACAGATCTGTTTCGACCTTTTAATAAAGCGGTCTTTTTCAAAGCAACTATATTTATGAGGAAAGACGGAATAAATAAACCGTTAATCACGAGGTACAAACAAACACTCTCGTTCAGGGCCGAAATTTAAAAATTTTTTGAAAAATGCGTATTTGGTTTTAAAGATAAAATAAATTTCATTTCTAAAAATCGGAAGCATTTTTATCATTAGAAAAATTCAAAAGAGTTTGAATTAAAAGTGTATAAAAATACCTTATAAGGTCGAAACAGATCTGTCAGCAAACTAATAACATCTTGTTTTTTTCTAAAAACTTTCTATACATACTGTCGGATTCACTTCCATTTTACTTTATATATATATATATATATATATATATATATATATATATATATATATATATATATATATGGGAGTAAATATAGTAATAAATCCGACAATATTAAGAAATTTGAAAAACGAAGTGTTCCAAAAATAAGATGAATTTATTTATCGACGCTTAAACGTTTCGGTTTATTTAAACCTTCATCAGGATAGGTAATGGGGTGAAGAAATTTCAAAAATACAACGCTGAACAAATACAGTTACAAACTTTTTATAAATATTTTTTCTAACTCCTGTCATCTACAAAACATCCATCAATTTCTTATTATTGTAATGCAAATTTAAAGTTTTTTTCCTTCATTTATATATACTAGTACAAAATAAAAAACGCCCTTCAGGCGATGTAAAGATAGGTTTTTAAAACATATTGCTTGAGGGGTGGAAGTAAAAAGTTTAATGTCAGCGAGTTTGTACCCTAAGTAAGTAAAATTATCAAATTCATTAAAGGATAAAAAAATAAAACAATTTGAAATGTAAACTTTAAGATATGTATTAAAATAAAAGAAACTATATATAGATATATAATACCAGTCATGTATTTA
This sequence comes from Doryteuthis pealeii, assembly GCA_023376005.1. Classification (NCBI taxonomy): domain Eukaryota; kingdom Metazoa; phylum Mollusca; class Cephalopoda; order Myopsida; family Loliginidae; genus Doryteuthis; species Doryteuthis pealeii. Next base: position 52,260,613 of record CM042175.1, on the reverse strand, counting down.
TTAAAACTTGTTTTAAAAAACAATGAGGACTGTCTAATGTTGCATGTTCAAATTTTGAGTGTATTTATTCTATGTTATGACATTTTTGGGCAATGTGACGTAA
>CM042175.1:52250510-52255510 GCA_023376005.1 Doryteuthis pealeii | reverse complement strand
TAAATGTGAACACACTGAAATAGATAGAGATAGATGGATGGGTGGGTAGATAGATAGATAGATAGATAGATAGATAGATAGATGTGAACGCACTGAGAGAGATAGATGGATAGATAGATAGATAAATAGATGTGTGTGTGTGTGTGTGTGTGTGTGTGTGTGTACATTTTCACGCACACAACGCAGACACACACAGATTATACGCAGACACACATAGACTCCCAAAGACGCTATACGCAGACCCAAGACGCCATCTATGTTAGGTGAACGACAATTCCCAATCAATATTTATGAATATTAAATATTTGGATGACAGTTGAATTCAATTCTTATTAAATCGATAGAAAAAATAAAATGAAAAGCGGTCTAATTTAATTTGATAGTTATCACAGAAAGAAGGAACGACAAACAAAGACTTTGTTATCGGCCATATTTGTTAGAGAGGGAGTTGAAACATTTCGTATTGAAAGAATCCGCCATTTTGTTACGTTTGTTGTTGTTGTTGTTGTTGTTGTTTTTCCTTTCATTCATTTTATTAACTTTGCTTTCTTTTTTTTCTGTTTTGTTTTTTGTTTGTTTGTTTTTGTTTTTTTTTTGGGGGGGTGTAATGGCTTCGTTAATTCAAGATTTTTTTTCTTTTTCTTTTTCTTTCCTTTTTCTTTCTTTCAGAAAATCTTGGTTGCTTCGATTTCTTCGTTTAACCAACTTTCAATTTCTTACCTCATTTTCTTTCTTTCTATCTATCTTTCTTTCTTTTCTTTCTTTCTCTTTTCTTTCTTTTCTTTCTTTTCTTTCTTTTCTTTCTTTCTGTCTTTCTCTTTTCTTTCTTTTATATCTCGTATTGCTTTTTTTGTTTCTTCTTTCTTTCTATCTATCTATCTATCTTTCTTTGTTTCTTTTTTTCTTTTTTTCTTTCTTTCTTTCTTTTCTTTCTTTTATATCTCGCGTTGCTTTCTTTGTTTCTTTCTTTCTTTTCTTTCTATCTATCTTTCTTTCTTTTTTTCTTTCTTTTATATCTCGTATTGCTTTCTTTCTTTCTTTCTTTCTTTTCTTTCTTCTTTTCTTTCTTTCTTTTCTTTCTATCTATCTTTCTTTCTTTTCTTTCTTTTATATCTCGTATTGCTTTCTTTCTTTCTTTCTTTCCTTCTTTCTTTCTTTCTTTTCTTTCTATCTATCTTTCTTTTTTTCCTTTCTTTTATATCTCGTATTGCTTTCTTTCTTTCTTTCTTTCTCTTTCTTTTCTTTCTATCTATCTTTCTTTCTTTTCTTTCATTTATATCTCGTATTGCTTGCTTTCTTTCTTTCTTTCTTTCTTTTCTTTCTATATATCTTTCTTTCTTTTTTTTCTCTTTCTTTTATATCTCGTATTGCTTTCTTTCTTTCTTTCTTTCTTTCTTTTCTTTCTATCTATCTTTCTTTCTTTCTTTTCTTTCTTTTATATCTCGTATTGCTTTCTTTTTCTTTCTTTTTTTCTTTCTTTCTTTCTTTTCTTTCTTTCTTTTTCTTTTCTTTCTTTTCTTTCTTTTCTTTTTTCTTTTCTTTCTTTCTTTCTTTTCTTCTTTTAATCTCGTATTGCTTTCTTTCTTTCTTCTTCTTTCTTCTTTTATATATCTTCTTTCTTTTTTTTCTTTCTTTTATATCTCGTATTTGCTTCTTTCTTTCTTTTCTTTTCTTTCTTTCTATCTTTCTTTCTTTCTTTCTTTTTCTTCTTTTATATCTCGTATTGCTTTCTTTCTTTCTTTCTTTTTCTTTCTATATATCTTTCTTTCTTTTTTTTTTCTTTCTTTATATCTCGTATTGCTTTCTTTCTTTCTTTCTTTCTTTTTTCTTTCTTTCTTTTTCTTTCTTTTCTTTTCTTTTCTTTCTTTTCTTTCTTTCTTTCTTTCTTTCTTTCATATCTCGTATTGCTTTTTCTTTCTTTTCTTTCTTTCTTTCTTTTTCTTTCTTCTTTCTTTCTTTCTATATAATCTTTCTTTCTTTTTTTTTCTTTTCTTTTATATCTCGTATTGCTTTCTTTCTTTCTTTTCTTTCTTCTTTCTTTCTTTCTTTCTTTCTTTCTTTCTTTTCTTTTTCTTTTCTTTTCTTTCCTTCTTTCTTTTCTTTCTTTTCATATCTTCGTATTGCTTTTCTTTCTTTCTTTCTTTCTTTCTACTCTTGCTTTCTTTCTCTCTCTCTAGTTCTTTTATATCTAATATTTTTTTCTTTCATTTGTTCTTACAGATCTCGTATTTTCTTTTTCTTTCTTTCTTTCTTCTTTCATTCTTTCTAGCACATCTAGTATATTCTTTCTCTCTTTCTTTCTTTCCTCTTAGCTTTCTGTCTGTCTTTCTCTTTTTTATCTTTCTTTCTGTCTTTCTTTCTTTCTTTCTTTTCTTTCTATCTTTCTTTTTTCTTTTTTCTTTTTTTCTTTCTGTCTTTCTCTTTTCTTTCTTTTTTTCTTTCTTTTCTTTCTTTTATATCTCGTATTGCTTTCTTTCTTTTCTTTCTTTCTTTCTTTCTTCTTTCTTTCTGGCTTTCTGGCTTTTGCTTTCTTTCTTCTCTCTCTATTTCTTTTATATCTAATATTTTTCTTTCTTTTGTTCTTACAGATCTCGTATTTTCTTTTTCTTTCTTTCTTTCTTTCTGAAACATCTAGTATATTCTTTCTTTCTTTCTTTCTTTCTTTCTTTCGGAAACATCTAGCATATTCTTTCTTTCTTTCTTTCTTTCTTTCTCTTTTCTTTTCTTTTCTTTCTTTCTTTCTTTCTTTCTTTGCTTTCTGTCTGTCTTTCTCTTTCCTTTTTCCTGTCTTTCTTTCTTTCTTTTCATTCTTTATCATAGTCCTGTTATATAACGTCACTGCACCCGACAAAGAACACGGAACATATGTACATATAAATATACAAAGTTATATATTTATTCTTCGAATGTATGTAGACCGAGTGTTGTCGGTAGAAAAGTGCATAGAAACAGGATCCTTCGGGAGTTCTGACTGCAAGCGATCTTGATCTCAATCTGCCCAACCCAGATTTACAAGATTTTTTAAAAATTCTTTAACTCAACATGGCCACGCCTCTTTGATCGTAACACATACGCAGTTTTTCTGTAGACACACCTGCTCGCCCACGCTGCTTGTTTTTATTGGATATGAGCTACACCTACACATTTCCTATGCCTACGCATTGTAAATTTGCTCCTCTCTTTTCCGGGTGTCAAAGGTCGGTTCAATACGTTCAAGGCTATATCCTGTTTTTGTTTTCAGGCCCATGTTTGACACCAACGAATTTCCTGTGTCCACGCGCGAATCATCTGCACCTGGTTCCCCGGTTGCGAATTTGTCGTTGAGGCAATATATTACAGTTCTTTCTTTCTTTCTTTCTTTCATGCTTTTCTTTCTTTCTTTCTTTCTTTCTATTTCAAAGACCGTTTTCCTTCGATTTTTTTCTTTTGTTTTTTTCTTTCTTTTCTGCATTCTTTCTTTTTTTGTTTCCTTCTTCACTTTTTATTTTTCTTTCTTTCTTTCCTTCTTTCTTTTTTCTTTTTGCGTATTTTAGGCGGGATCTATGACCGATAGGGACTGTGGCGAGGAGAAAGAAAGAAAGAAAGACGGGGTGAGAGAGAGAGAGAGAGAGAGAGAGAGAGAGAGAGAGAGAGAGAGAAAGAGAGAGAAGGAGAGATTCATGGGAATCCGTGCTGTCAGTGTGATGAGGATGATGATGATGATGATGATGATGATGGCAACTTGTTATCTCGTGGATTCTGCCTTCCCGGCCGATCACCGAGTGAAAGTAATTGAAAGTGAAAAGATAGACGAATAATTAGACCTTGCCAGAGAACCAAGAAAACTGTGGAACATGAATGTGAAGTTCGTATCAATCGTAATTGGGGCGCTGGGACTGGTCACAAAGGGTATGAAAAAGAGTCTTGAAGAAGTTGTGAATCCGAGGAAGAATCGAGACCATCAAAACAACAACATTGTTAAGGTATCAGGTAGAATATTCAGAAGAGTCCTGGAGACCTGAGGCAACTTGTTGTCACTCAGACGCCAGTAAAAGACCATCAGCTAACGCTAGTGTGAAATAATAATTCTTAAAATGTACAAAAGAAGAACTCAGACGGATTGACAAAAGGACGAGAAAATTAATGACCATGCACAAGGCTTTTCACCCTAGAGATGATAGAGATAGATTATATGTGCCAAGAAAGGAAGGGGGAAGAGGTCTTGCCAACATAGAGGACTGTGTAGAAACCACAATCCAACAACTAGAAGACTACACAAAAAAGAGTAAAGACAAATTACTTGTGGCGGCCAACAATAGTAGAAGCGACAGATGGACAAACAGAAAAACAACAAAGACAAACAGAAAAACAACAAAGACTAGAAAAAAATGGGAAGTAAAAAACAATTATATGGACGTTTCAAACGACAAATAGAAGAGGTTGCACATGAAAAGACTTGGACATGGTTAAGAAAGGGAAACCTCAAAAGAGAAACTGAATCACTAATAATTGCTGCACAAAATAATGCCATAAGGACTAACTATATCAAAGCGAAAATTGATAAGACCCAACAAAATAGTAAATGTAGACTGTGCGGTAATAGAGATGAGACTGTAAACCATGTACTATGTGAATGTAGCAAACTAGCACAACAGGGGTGCAAAACTAGACACAACTGGGTTGGAAAGGTAAATTTTGACCATACAACAAAATGGTATATGCATAAACCAGAATCTGTTCTTGAGAACGAAACGTATAAAATACTCTGGGACTTTGAAATCAAAACGGATCACCTTATCCCAGCAAGAAGACCAGACCTAGTGTTAATTAACAAAAAAGAAAGAACTTGTCAACTGGTGGATTTTGCAGTGCCAGCAGATCACAGGGTGAAGCTAAAGGAAAATGAAAAAATGGACAAATATCTGGACCTTGCCAGAGAACTGAAAAAGCTATGGAATATGAAAGTGAAAGTGATACCAATTGTAGTTGGTGCACTTGGAACAGTCCCAAAAGGATTGGAA
>CM042175.1:52230510-52245510 GCA_023376005.1 Doryteuthis pealeii | reverse complement strand
TACATCGCAAACTGCACCCCTTCATTAAAACTTGATAAATATTTTTCCTTTCTTATAAAAGATGAAAAAAAAACAACAAAGTATTTAAAAAAAGATGAATTTATTTTTATGTTGACGACGACGTTTAAAAGTTTCGGTTTATGTTAAGCCTTCCTCGGAACAATATAATAGGAAAAAAATTTCTCTGAATTTTTGAGACGAGACTTGATTATTAGTGTTGTATCGTTGAGGTGGTAAAAGATACACAGAGAAATAGTGTGCTTGATATATATTTTATTCAGCACTTGTATCTGGTGCTAACATCTACTTACAGCATAAAACAAGAAGTAGTACAATTCACAAGACAAGCATACAAGAATGAGGAGGGTCAAATGTCTGTAGTCAAACGCAGTGATTTAGTCCGAATATATTTTTCCCGGCGTTATCATTGCTATGTCGACTCTTATAAGGCTATGAGCCAGTCCATCTTGTAGGGATGTTAACTTTCATTTTCGGAACTTTTTCTAATTTTATGTATTCTCGGATTCATTTTCATATTTTACAAAACTTTGAAAACAAAATAATAAAATTACTAATGAATAACACAAGACCATTATTTATTAAAACCTGCTATTTAAAATCTTTATGATGTTACATAATACATAGATTGTAAATGAATCATGTATGAAAAATCCTAGAGAATTTTATCTCATTCTCTAGGACAGATTCTGGTTTGTACATATACCATTTAGTAGCATGGTGAAAATTGAATTTCTTGCACAATTCCCAATTATTATTATTATTATTATTATTATTATTATTACTAGTACAAAATAACCCCCACCCCGGGGGGGGCGATGAAAAAATAGATTTTTGAAATATATTGCCTGAGGGGTGGGAGTAAAAAATTCAATGTCAGCGAGTATTTTACCCTAAGTAAAATCATCAAATTCATTAAAGGATTAAAAAATAAAACAATTTGAAATGTAAACTTTAAATATGTATTAAAATAAAACTAACTATATATAGATATATAATACCAGTCATGTATTTATTAAGACTTGTTGCATGTGAAATTTGAGTGTATTTATTCTATGTTATGACGATTTTGGGTAATGTGACGTAAGCAGTGACGTAATTTTTGTTACAGACAAAAACCAGAAGCGAATCTCCATTATTAATAGAGATTATTATTATTATTATGAAACGATATATGTTTTTCAAACTAGTTGCAACTGGTAGTTTTTCACTGGAGTCTGAGTGACAGCAAGTCTCTTCAGTTCTCCAGGACTCTTTTCTATCTATCTATCGATCTATCTATCTATCTATCTATCTCATTTTATTAATATCTCTCTCTCTCTCTCTCTATATATATATATATATATATATATATATATATATATATATATGTATATATTATTATTATTATTATTATTATTATTATTATCTCCATGCGATTATTATTATCTCCACACTTCTGGCCTTGTGCTATATCTAAGCAAAGCTTAGTAAATAACTATATTCAAAAATGTGGGCACCTCACGTGGTGTAATGGTTAGCAAGTTCGCTTCGCAAACCATTGTTAGTGAGTTCGATTCTCATTGGGAGCCCCATACTTCTGGCCTTGTGCCATATCTAAGCCAAGCTTAGTAAATAACTATATTACAAAAATGTGGGCACCTCATTTGGTGTAATGGTTGGCAAGCTAGATTGGCAGACCATTGTTAGTGAGTTCGATTATCACTGGGCGCCCCACACTTCTGGCCTTGTGCTATATCTAAGCAAAGCTTAGTAAATAACTATATTACAAAAATGTACATGTACCATTTAGTAGCATGGTGGAAATTGAATTTCTTGCACAATTCCCAGTGGATCCTCTTTCCCACACAGTCGTGCCAAGACTTGTTTTCTTTTTGTACTAGTTTGCTGCATTCGCTTATTATATAAGTAACCGTTTCGTTTTTGTCTCCACACATTGTGCACTTGCTATTCTGTTGTGTCTTATCTATTCTGCCTTTATGTAACTTGTTCTTATGGCATTGTCGTGCTGCGATTATAAGCGATTGAGTTTCTCTCTTGAGGTTTCCTTATCTTAGCCATACCCATGTCTTCTGATGTGACATCTCTTCAGTTTGCCGCTTGAAGTACCCATATTATTATTCATTCCTTTTGAGTTTTCACGTCAGCATTAGCTGATGGTCTTTCACTGGAGTCTGAGTGACAACAAGTCTCCTCGGGTCTCCAGGATTCTTCTAAGTATTATTATTATTATTATTATTATTGTTGTTCACTCCTTTTGCGTTTTCACATCAGCATTAGCTGATGGTCTTTTACTGGAGTCTGAGTGAGAGCAAGTCTCCTCAGGTCTCCAGGATTCTTCTAAGTATTCTAGCAGATTGCAGCAGTGCAGTGTTCTGGATGGTTTCAATCGTTCCCCTGATGTCCACATTTTCTAATCCCTTTGGGACCGTTCCAAGTGCACCAACTACAATTGGTATCACTTTGAATTTTATATTCCATAACTTTTTCACACTCTCTGGCAATTATTATTAACTCTTTTTGAGTTTTCACACCAGTGTTAGCTGATGGTATTTCACTGGAGTCTGAGTGACAGCAAGTCTCCTCAGGTCTCCAGGACTCTTCTGAGTATTCTGGCAGATTGCAGCAGTGCAGTGTTCTGAATGGTTTCAATCCTTGCTTTGATATCCAAACTTTCCAAACCCTTTTCTAATCCTTTTGGGACTGTTCCAAGTGCACCAACTACAATTGGTATCACTTTCACTTTCATATTCCATAACTTTTTCACTTCTCTGGCAAGGTCCAGATATTTGTCCATTTTTTAAATTTTCTTTCAGCTTCACCCTGTGATCTGCTGGCACTGCAAAATCCACTAGTTGAGAAGTTCTTTCTTTTTTGTTAATCAGCACTAGGTCTGGTCTTCTTGCTGGGATAAGGTGATCCGTTTTTATTTCAAAGTCCCTGAGAATGTTATGCGTTTCATTCTCAAGAACAGATTCTGGTTTATGCATATACCATTTTGTTGTATGGTCAAAATTTAAATTTTTGCATAATTCCCAGTGGATCACCTTTCCAACCCAGTTGTGTCTAGTTTTGTATTCTCGTTGTGCTAGTTTGCTACATTCACATAGTACATGGTTAACAGTCTCATCTCTATTACCGCATAGTCTACATTTACTATTTCGTTGGGTTCTTATCAATTTTCGCTTTGATATAGTTTGTCCTTATGGCATTATTCTGTGCAGCAATTATTAGTGATTCAGTTTCTCTCAAGGTTTCCTTTTCTTAACCATGTCCAGGTTTTTTCATGTGCAACCTCTCCGATTTGTCGTTTGAAGTGTCCATATAATTGTTTTTCTTCCTATTTTTGTTTTCTAGTTTTTGTTGTTTTTCTGTTTGTCCATATGTCACATCTACTATTGTTGGCCGCCATGAGTAATCTGTCTTTGCTCTTTCTTGTGTAGTCTTCGAGTTGTTGGATTGTAGCTCTACGCAGTCCTCTATGTTGGCAAGACCTCTTCCCCTTCATTTCTTGACACATATAAGTGAAGTAAAGTCGTCGGGGCGGCCTAAAGTCGGTATCAGCCAGTCAGCGAGAGAGTCTATCCCCTTTTCAATAGCGCTAGACCAAGGAGATTGTTTTTTAGCATCTGAGGTGGAGCGCCACACCTACCATCAGCTCCTTACTTTACCGCACAGATCACTGTGCTACTCATACGCTGAGTGGGCCAGGACCGGTATCGAACTAGGAACCTTGTGGTTTCTAGCCGAACGCTCTACCGACTGAGCTAACCCGGCCGACACACATAATCTATCTCTATCGTCTCTAGGGTGGAGAGCCTTGTGCATGGTCATTAACTTTCTCGTCCTTTGGCCAATCTGTCTGAGTTCTTCTTTTGTCTATTTTAAGAATGGTCCTGAGTATCTTATAATGGGGACGGCCCAGGTATTATTATTATTATTATTATTATTATTATTATTATTTATTATTATTATTATTATTATTATCATCACTCCTTTTGAGTTTTTCATGTTAGCTGATGGTATTTCACTGGAGGCTGAGTGACAACAAGTCTCCTCGGGTCTCCAGAACTCTTCTGAGTATTCTAGCCGATTGCAGCAATGCAGTAGTCTGGATAGTATCAATCCTTCCTCTGATTTTCAGATCCTCCACTCTTTTTTCCAAGTTTTATTATTATTATTATTATTATTATTATTATTATTATTATTATTATTATAGTTTTCACGCCAGCGTTAGCTGATGATATTTCATTGGATTCTGAATGACATCAAGTCTTCTCAGGTTTCCAGGACTCTTCTGAGTATTCTAGCAGCAGAGCAGTGATCCGTTTTTCTCTCGAAGTTCCAGAGAATTTAATGCGTTTCATTCTCAAGTACAGATTTTGGTTTATGTATATACCATTTTGTTATATGGTCAAACTTGAGTTTTTTTTGCATAATTTCCAGTGGATCACCTTCCCAACCTAGTTGGTATTTCACTGGAGTCTGAGTAACAACAAGTCTCTTCAGGTCTCCAGAACTCTTCTGAGTATTCTAGCCGATTGCAACAATGCAGTAGTCTGGATGGTATCAATTCTTCCTCGGATTTTCAGATCATCTTGTCTTTTATCCCAGTTTATTGAAACCGTTCCAAGTGCACCAACTACAATCGGTATCACTTTCACTATCATGTTCCACAGCTTTTTCAATTTTCTGGCAAGACCAGGTATTTGTCCATCTCCTCGCTTTCCTTCATTTTTACTCTGTGATCTGTTGGAACCGCAAAATCCACCAGTTGACACGTTCTCTTTTTTTTGTTAATCAACACTAGTCTGGTCTCCTGGCTGGGATAGGGTGATCCGTCTTTTTCTCAAAGTCCCAGATTATTATTATTATTATTATTATTATTATTATTATTATTATTATTATTCACTCATTTTGACTTTTCACATCAGTGTTAGCTGATGGTCTTTTACTGGAGTCTGAGTGACAGCAAGTCTCCTCAGGTCTCCAGGACTCTTCTGAGTATTCTAGCAGATTGCAGCAGTGCAGTGTTCTGGATGGTTTCAATCGTTCCCCTGATGTCCACATTTTCCAATCCCTTTGGGACCGTTCCAAGTGCACCAACTACAATTGGTATCACTTTGAATTTTATATTCCATAACTTTTTCACACTCTCTGGCAATTATTATTAACTCCTTTTTGAGTTTTCACACCGTGTTAGCTGATGGTATTTCACTGGAGTCTGAGTGACAGCAAGTCTCCTCAGGTCTCCAGGACTCTTCTGAGTTATTCTAGCAGATTGCAGCAGTGCAGTGTTCTGAATGGTTTTCAATCCTTCCCTCTGATATCCAAACTTCCAAGCCCTTCTAATCCTTTTGGCACTGTTCAATTGCCACCAACTACAAATCGGTATCACTTNCACTTTCAGATTCCATAACTTCTTCAGTTTCTCTGGCAAGGTCCAGATATTTTGTCTTTTTTCATTTTCTTTTAGCTTCACCCTGTGATTGCTGGCACTCCTTAGCAAAACCACCATTGGCAGTTCTTTCTTTTTTGTTTATCACACTAGGTCTGGTCTTACTTGCTGGATAAGGATGGATCCGTTTTTTATCTCAAAGTCCCAGAGAATTTTGTGCGTTTCGTTCTCAAGAACAGATTCTGGTTTTATAGCATATAACCATTTTTGTTGTGGTGGTCAAAATTTAATTTTTTTTTGCATATTTCCAGTGGATCACCTTCCAACCCAGTAATTATTATTATTATTATTTATTATTATTATTATTATTGATTTTATTATTTACTCATTTTGACTTTTCACATCAGTGTAGCTGATGCTCTTTTCTGGAGTCTGAGTGCACAGCAAGTCCTCCTCAGGTCTCCAGGATTTTCTGCAGTAGTCTATGCAGAATTGGTAGCAGTGCATGTGTTCTGAATGGTCAATCCTTTCCCCTGATGTCCACATTTCCAATTCCTTTCCAATCCTCTTGGGACCGTTCAAGTGCACCAACTACAACTCGGTATCACTTTGACTTTTAATTCCATAAACTTTTTAACTTATCTGGCAATTATTATTATATATAATTATTATTATTATTATTATTATTATTATTTGTACAAATTAAAAAAAACACCCTCCGGCGATTAAAATAGATTTAGCGATGGGAGTAAAAAATTCAATGTCAGCGAGAAAGGATTAAAATAAACAATTTGAAATGTAAACTTTAAATTGTATTAATAAACAAACTATTATAGATATTATAATAACCATATGTATTTATTAAAACTTGTTAAAAAAACCCCAATGAGGACTGTCTAAATGTTGCATGTTCAATTTTGAGTGTATTTATTCTATGTTATCGATGATTTTGGTAATGTGAACGTAAGCAGTAGCGTCATTTGTTTTGTATAAAGCAGACAAAAAACCAGAAGCGAATCCTCCATTGTTTAATAAGAAGATAATAGATTATTAATTTATTTGTCTAAATTTAATAGTAACTATTTTTTTTTAGATGCCCAAGTCTTTCGAATAATTGAACATATACATGACCTTTATAATGAGGTCGACGTGGAGGGCATAGGGAGTTACGCATGAATGCAACACTAAACCCCCGCATGCTCCCCTGATTTCATCATTACAACGAGCTTTAGATGAATGGCTGCAGTAATTTTTACATATGGCAGCGACTTTTTTTATGGGTTGGGCTGGGCTGGGCTGGTCGGGGGCCAGACACATTTGTAGTAAACACTTTGGTATATATATATATATATTATAATTATATATTAATATATATATATATTATATATATAACTTAAGTAATGATTTCATATTTATATATATAATATATAGATATTAATATACATATAAAATTGTTGAACTAAATGCTGGCCCGACCTGACAAATATATAATATATTATTATAATATATATATATAATATATATATAATATAATTATATTATATTATTATGTTTGACCTAAAATTGGGTTTCTGGTACGATCAGGCCGGGCCGTAGAAAAGTCGGTTGATATGTGACTTGGCATCGTTCGTCTATATCATGTAAATATACATGGATATACTATAATATAAATATAGTATATATTATATATATACATGCATATGTACATTGTGTATGTATGCGTATATATGTATAAAACATAGCACTAACTACATATATTATGTATATATGGTTATAACTGATACATATATCTATACACATACATATATTATGTAGTAACTTATCCGCACTAATAGTAGCGTCTGCACAGTGATATAGTTTTGGAGTATAAATAGAGATTAAATCGTCGGCGTGGTGATGTGTATTATGATATACATAGGAACTCACACACAGGCACACACACAAATACACACACAATACATATATTATTATAATTATATATATATATATTAATAAGCATGCAATATGTAATATTATGTATCTTGTATTATGTTTAAATGCATATATATGTAGTATATATGTATATAGTATAACTATATTATAATAACATACATATTATTATGTATGTTGTATGTGTATATGATGGATTAAATCATATATATATATTTATATATTATATATATAAATATGTATATATAATATCATTTAGCAAACAAGGGCACAAACAACACATACAACACACACACATATATATATAATATATATATGTTAATTATTTACTAAATTATATAATAATTGTATATATGTATGTATGGGTCTGTATGTATAAATTGCATAATATCGTATTGATTTATGGTTTAACTTACATTATCTATATATACACATATAATATATATATGTTGTTGTATGTGTAATATATGGATATAATCATATATATATATATCGATATTTTAAATACCGGAACGAAGATGTGTGCAGCGGTGCGAGCCACTGGTCGCTGGGAGTAGACTGTAGCCACCTGCGAGGAGCAGGCCCTTGCATACTAGGACAGTGACAGTGATCGCGCAGTAGGCAGACTCGGCGGGCACGTTGGACGACGAGAGTGCGGCTCGAGATGGCAGTAGAGATGGGCAATTGACCGCGTTACCCCAGTGGGTCGCGGCCTATTCCTCTGTCCGTCGCTAGTGGAATATTATAATTTATTTATAGTATATATCAAGCCACACATCCCCACATCACAACAACAAACCAACCCGCAATATATATAATATATATATATTATATATAAGTATATTATCAATATATATATATGCTTTCTTTTTTCATTGCTGACTGTCTGGTGTTGCGCACGATTTTCGTTGGGGAGATGCCAGCTATCACACGGGCCGCATCAAGATCAGTAATGTAGAGTATGCGCTACGCTCGAGTTCAGTTGGACTGACGCGTGTGTATGAGTAAATACGAGAGAAGGTGTGGGTTGCGCACGAGCGTGTCACACGCCAAGCGCAGCACGCAGAAGACAGATATAAATTAATCTCGCATCTCTCTCCACACGACAGGAAAGATACGAGCAGAAGACAACAGAATGATAGAGAGTATGTAGAGAGTCACAGCAGAACGTGCGACCACGCGAGAATTAAAGGGCGAGACTATACGTTGTAGTATGGAAACTGTGAAAGCTAGATATAGCGCTTTTACCCACTAGGACTAAGATGTGATGAGTCCCTACCGCAGTGGGATAACTTCTTTTTTTGTTCTTCTAAAAATAAATATTCAAGGAAATTTTTTTTTTGAAAAATGAGATCTCATAACAATGGTCTAAAAATTCCGTTCGTTTGCTAAAATCTATAATCTAGTCAATGCCAAATGTTATGTTTTCTGTTGTTTGATGAAAAAATTCACCAGACGAATTTTTTTTCGATGGTATTTTATTTAAGGCATATTTCTCTGTATGTTTGAAATGGGCTTGGGGATTAAATATTTCTGCATTATTCGGTACTATTGTCTATCTTCCTTGTTTATCTGTACAAGAATTTCGGTGATATTGCCGACCTTCTTCAGAATAAAGAAGCACGACAGAACAGACAGACAAACAGACAGAGTGGTTTCATGAGAGAGGACAGAGAGAGATAGAGAGAGAGACCGGAATAGACATATTAGTCACGCGCACAGGTATGTAGAGAGAGAGTAGATGGCAGACGGAGATGCCAGAGAGAATGGCTCAGAGAGAGTGAGAGACAGAGACAGAAGATAGAGAATGGTTCAGAGAGAGAGAGAATAGACACGACCGATAGAGCGAGATCGATGACGACAGAGACGAGAATGGTTCAGATGGACGCGTCACGCTCGCAGCACGCCAAGTGTGTTAGAGGAGAGAGTAGAAAGAGGAGAGAGAACGAGAGGAGAAATTAGTATAGAGTGGACCATTTGAATGAAATTAATAAGCCTGAAAGGAGATTATTATTTCTCTGATATTTGAGATGAGGCTTGATGATGTAGGTATATCTGCTTATTCGGACTATTGTCTCATCTTCATTGTTTGTAAACGTTCGGTCGAAACAATAGAGAAGTTAAGGAATGCTATGGTTTAGTTTAGGAGGTGTTGAGGCGCTGGTTTAGCTCAGTCGGTAGAGTTCTCGACGAGGAACTTCCCAAGGTTCCTGGTTCGATACCCGGCCCTCGCCAACTCAGCGGGTATCAGGAGCAGTGCGGTATCTTCTGTGCGTGTATTTGAGGATGGAGGAGATAATGGTAGATGTGGCGCACCACCTCAGACTTATAAAGAACAATTTTTTGTCTAGCGCAGAATGTGAATTAAGACTGTCGCGTAGACTCCCTGGCTGATACTTCCTTTGGCCCCCGACGACTTTTTTTAATTGCATTTATATATACTAGCAAGAATATGCGCCTCTCCGCTGGGCGTAAATATTTAAGTTTTATGTATAAAATATATTGTATTTGAAAGATTAACGAATTAAATAGAGAAAGCATAAGAAAAGATTACACTATTTTAAATTATATTTAAATTGTTTTCTATTAGAATCTTCAACACACCTTGTATTTCTGAAAAAATAAGTCAATCATTCTTGATTTTCTATCTTGGTAAATACAGCTTAACTCGGCCTTTTCATGACACACTTTTATATTTAGGCATATACTCATTTGGTGTTTTTATCTAAATATCAACTTATGTCAATCATCAGGTCACCTGACAGCTACGAATTCACCTGACTCTCTCTGCCATCCATCCTATCGGCAATCGCACAAACTGATTAATGTAGATTTTTGGGATATAAAACAATTATATAAGAGTCAAATACCAAAGTCATTATTTATCCCACCACCTCAATCGGTTTTGTTAAAACCAGTATGTGCGAATGTAAGAAATAATCTCAAAAAGATTTTTGTCCTATAGAATAGACCCTAACATGTACTACGCTCCTTATTCGAGGGGTTGAGGAGTGCAACGATGTGGATGGCTGTCAAAACTGGTGAACGACATTTCTTCAAGAGGAATTATTTAAAATATGTTGTTGTACATGAACAGAAGTTTCCCCCCCTCTCTTTCTCTCCTCTCTCTCATACTATCTATCTATTCTTCTCTATCTATCTATCTATTATCTTCTCTCTCTCTGAATTGACTCGGTGTCTCCATCCCGGGCAGGATGTAACAAAGGTCAACTTTTAAGAAAAGCCCTCCCAACAAATGAATGGCTTGAGGCCAGTGCCCAAAAGCAGCTTGATTCGTTTGGCATTTGCCCTCTGGCAAAGTCCAGTATTTGTTATCTTCTCGCTTTTCTAATCTTTCAGTTGACAAGTTTCTCTCCCCCCCCTCTTCTCTCTACTCTTATCTCTCTCGTTCTCTCTTCTCTCTTCTCTTTGTAATATGCTAGCTGCTTCCTGGCATTCATTCTCAGGCACTGAGTCTGGTTTATTTTGTTGTATGGTAAAAAAAATTTTTTTACAACCATATTCACACAGCGATCCACTTCCAACCCAGTCATGCATGCTTTGTATTCCATTAATGCTAGTTTATACATTCACTTAATACATTGTTATCTCTGGTCACCGATAGTATACATTATTATTATTTTTATTATATTATTTACTCTTTTGAATTTCACTCAGTGTTAGCTGATGGCTCTTTCACTGGAAGTCCAGAGTGACAGCAAGTCTCTTTTTTTTGTTTTCAACAATAGATTGGTCTTCTGCTGGAGATAAGGTGATCCGTTTTTATTTCAAGTCCAGAAGAATTTTATGGCGTTTCGTGTCTCAAGAACAGATTTGGTTTATGCTTATTATTATTATTATTATTATTAATTATTATTATTATTATTATTATTATTCCCACCCTTGTGAGTTTTCAAACATCAAGCGTTTAGATGATGGTATTTTTACTGCAGTCATGAGTGACAACAAGATCTCTTCAGGTCTCCAGGACTCTTCTGGGTATTCAGCCGTTGCGAAGTTTTTATTATTGTTATTATATTATTATTATTTTTATAATTTAATATTTAAACACTTTTGATTAAGTTTTACTAATAGATATATATATATATATGTGTGTGTGTGTGTATATATATATGCTATATCATTATTATATATATATATATATATATGGGGGGGTGAAGCAGGTAGAAAACACGGGATTTGGTAGCAAAATGGATGTTTATTGTGGGTAGTATAGTCGACCTTATAACGTTTTCGGTGCTGTTAAGACCTTCGTCGGGAGTTGGACTTGAATTCATCGCTTCAATGGTGGGACATTTTCATACTGGTGAATTAAGAAGGCCAGTGAATAGGGAGGGGTGGTCAATTGTTGGTGTTAAATGAGGTGGTATTGGTATTGAGGAGTTCTGTTTTTTTTTACCGTCAGGCAAGAATCAATGCCAACGCCCCGTATTTGTCTACCTTCTCCACGTAATTTCGTATTAACTTACTTCTTATTCTCCATATTATATAATAATATAATATATATTATATATATTATATATAATATATATATTATTATTAATATATTATTATTTATAAATATATATATATATAGTTAAATATTATTATATATATAATGGCTTCAAAATGCGAGACCTAGTTTCAAATCTCAAATAAGTTAATTTCGCTAGACGTAACACTTCAATTTGTCAACAATAGCTATACCCTTTTTGTAAAGGATAACTAAACCCTCTACATAAGTGTACTTTCAGATCATCTAATCTTTATTAAACAATCCCTAAACCTGTTTAACATTAGGATAAAGTAGATTATGCTCCAGCATAGTAATGTTGTCGGATGCTAACAGTAAATGTATCAAGAGGCCCTTATTAAGTGGGTTTCCAAATAAAAAGTTGTTTAAATAATAAACTATGGGCCAGTGGGCAACTATAAATAACAACAGTTTCTATTCAAACAATGATATCCAACAGTGTATTATTGCAGTGGGAAAAATAATAAAGAAGTGTAAAAATAATTGTCTAAGAGGAAAGTTGTGGTTTCATGCGTAGTGGGCCCGTGGGGCCGTCTCCATCGTAGGGTGGATATCTTCATGGTATGATGAGATAGTGACTGTGATTCGGCGCTGAAAACCTGTAGACGCACGTATAGATAGAGCAGAATCCTTTAAATAAGGATCTTCAATAGAAAAACAATTAAATTAGCTTATTTCATTGCCTAAGACAACATCTCAAATTATAACTAACCAAAATAAAAATTAATTGAACGATCCATTGGTGGAGACTCAAATACATTATACGGTAACTTGCAACTGTAGGATTAAAGATGAGTGCCCGCGTAAATGGATTTGCAACTCAGAGAAGGTTGTAATACAAAGCAACTATCTCAACAAGTTGAAAAACAGCTCCGTAATGGGTTAGGCTATATTAGGTTATCTCCGCTGGAGTTGGAAACAAAGATTTATACCCATCAAACATTTCTTTCTCTAACCACACATCAAAATCAGACTGCACTATGCAAGTTCTTTGGGAATCTGGAAAGAAGAGGCTTTCCCTTTCATTAAAATGGGAATTTATTAAACAATCTTCGCACCCCAAATGGTTTAATATCCCTTTAGAGTGGTTAACCTCTGTCTTTCAGATTCCAATAGTAACTTGATAGTGCAGTCTGATTTTTGATTTTGTGGTTAGAGAAAGAATGTTTTATGGGTATAAAATCTTTGTTTCCACTTCCCAGCGGAGATACCTATATAAGCCTTAACATTAGTTTTGTTTTCAATTGTTGAGATAGTTGCTTTGTATACAACCTTCTCTGAGTTGCAAAATCCATTTACGGGGCACTCATCTTTAATCCTACAGTTGCAGTTAACCGTATATGTATTTTGAGTGCTCACCAATGATTCGTCAATTAATTTTTTATTTGGTTAGTTATAATTTTGGAGATGTTTTAGGTGCATGAATAACTAATTTAAATTGTTTTTCTATTGAAGATCTTATTAAAGGATTAGTCTATTGAAATGTTTATCTATCAGTTTAAGGAAGTATCTACCTATTTTCAATGTTGGATAAACTCAAAAGGGAGGGTTAAACCACAAAATCTTTCTTTTCTGTTTTTAGATTTTTACACTTCTGATTATTCTCACTGCTATAATCACTGTTGGTACATCATTGTGTTAGAAATGTTGTTAGTTGTATAGTCGTGCCCACTGGCCATAGGTTTATTATGTAATTATTTATGTTGGAAAACATTTTATTAAGGGCCTCTTGATACATTTCTGTTAGCATCGAAAATTGGCTTGCTGGAGCATAATCTACTATCCTAATGTTACAGCGTTAGGATTTGTTTAATAATAGATTTAGGATGATCTGAATGTACACTGATGTAAGAGGGGTTTAGGTATCCTTACAAAGGGTTTATAGCTATTGTTGGACAAATTGAAGTTACGTCTAGGAAATTAACTATTTTGAGATTTGAAAATTCGATTTTGAAGCCATTATATATAAATAATATATTAACTAATATATATATATTATATCATAATATAATATATATATTAACTAATTAATATATATATATATATATATATATATTATATATATATATATATATATATATGGGAGAATTAAGAGGAAGTTAATACGGACAATACGTGGGAAAGGTAGACAAATACGGGGCGTTGGATTGAGTTCTTGCTTGACGGTAAAAAAAAAAGAACTCCTAATACCAATACCACCTCCATTTAACACCAACAATTGACCACCCCTCCCCTATTCACGCCTTCTAATTCACCAGTATGAAAATGTCCACCATTGAAGCATGAATTCAATCCAACGTCCCGACGAAGGTCTAACAGACGAAACGTTATAAGTGACATTACTACCCACAATAAACATCCATTTTGTACCAAATCCCGTGTTTGTCTACCTAGCTTCACCCCCCATATATATATTTATATTATTATATATATTATATATATGCATATATAAATACACACACACACACATATCTATATATAGTATTCTATTAGTAACTTATCTAAAAGTGTTTAATATATTAAATATAATAATAATAATAATAATAATAATAATAAATAATAATTCTGCAATCGGCTGGAATACCCAGAAGAGTCCTGAAGACCTGAAGAGACTTGTTGTCACTCAGACTGCAGTAAAATACCATCATCTAACGCTGATGTGAAAAACTCACAAGGGGTGGAATAATAATAATAATTATAATAATAATAAATATAATAATAATAATAATGCATAAACCAGAAATCTGTTCTGAGAGAGAACGCATAAAATTCTCTGGGACTTTGAAATAAAAACGGATCACCTTATCTCAGCAAGAAGACCAGATCTCAGTGTTGATAACAAAAAGAAAGAACTTGCTGTCACTCGGACTCCAGTGAAAGACCAATCAGCTAACACTGATGTGAAAATTCAAAAGGAGTAAATAATAATAATAATAATAATAATAATGTAGACTATGCGGTGACAGAGATACACAATGTATTAAGTGAATGTAGTAAACTAGCATAATGGGAATACAAAGCTATGCATGACTGGGTTGGGAAGGTGTCCGCTGGAATTATGGTTTAAAAATTTTTTTTACCATACAAAAATAAACCGACTCAGTTCTTGAGAATGAATGCC
>CM042175.1:52215510-52225510 GCA_023376005.1 Doryteuthis pealeii | reverse complement strand
CCTGAGGAGACTGCTGTCACTCAGACTCCAGTGAAATACCATCAGCTAACACTGGTGTGAAAACTCAAAAAGGAAGTTATAATATAGCCAGAGAGTGGAAAAGTTATGAATATAAAATTCAAAGTGATACCAATTGTAGTTGGTGCACTTGGAACGGTCCCAAGGGATTGGAAAATGTGGACATCAGGGTGAACGATTGAAACCATTCCAGAACACTGCACTGCTGCAATCTGCTAGATAACTCAGAAGAGTCCTGGAGACCTGAGGAGACTTGCTGTCACTCAGACTCCAGTAAAAGACATCAGCTAACACTGATTGTTGAAAGTCAAAATGAGTGAATAATAAATAATAATAATAATAATAATACTAATTCTAAATATCTGGGACTTTGAGAAAAAGAGGATCACCTATCCCAGCCAGGAGACCAGACTTAGTGTTGATTTAAACAAAAAAAAGAGAACGTGTCATGGTGGATTTTGCGGTTCCAACAGATCACAGAGTAAAAATGAAGGAAAGCGGAGGAGATGGACAAATACCTGGATCTTGCCAGAAAATTGAAAAAGCTGTGGAACATGAATAGTGAAAGTGATACCGATTGTAGTTGGTGCACTTGGAACGGTTTCAATAACTGGGATAAAAGACAAGATGATCCTGAAAATCCGAGGAAGAATTGATACCATCCAGACTACTGCATTTGTTGCAATCGGCTAGACTATGTACGAGGATTTCCTGGGAGGAAGAGACCGTACTGATATTCGCGCTAGGACTCTCAGTGAAACCATGCGTGGAGAAGGGGATCCGACTGGCAATTTGCAGATATACTTCATTCTGACCATATAACAAAAATGGTATATACAATAAACCAAAAATCTGTGCATTCTTGGAGTGAGACGCATGTAAATTTGCTGGAACTTCGGCAGAGCAATGAACGAGATGACTGTAGTTGCTGGGATACTGCGTGTCTAGAATCACTTGCGCTAGTAGTGTGTGTCAGAGGAGGTACGGGGGCATAGCACGCACAACGAGACATTTAGTGGGTTCGCTCACACACACGGCTGGAAGTGAAAAACTATACAAGATAATAACCGTAGATAATGCAGACTGGCATGATAAGCGAGAAATAAAAACACTTGGAAAAAAAGAGTGGGGATTGAAAATCAGAGAAGCCAGACTTACACGCATTGCTGCAACTCGGCTAGATTAGGAGAGCTCGGAGGAGATGCCCGAAGTGCGCATCGTAGTTGTAGATTTCGCTACACTCGCACTATATTGGGAGGGATAATAGAGCGAATGGACAATGAAAGACTATGTGTGTCTGGCGATTAGATAAAGTGTTGTATACCTAAGGCTAGTATTCGATGTGTCATACAGCATCCAGGTATAGAGTTCAGGAACAGAGCGAGGAGGTTATATATGACGTAGAAGTAAGGATGAGGACGTGAACCGTATAATATGGAGCTGATAACGTTATACGGTAATGAGATGACTGCTGCCAAGCCTTAGAGACAGCGGCGCGAGGACGCTCAGAAAGAAACTGGTGGCCTGGTCAAACGGGTGGGCAGACGTGGATAATGATCCTATAGGGGTGTACAGATAATGACATATATCTTCGAGGCCAGGGACGAAATAGGGTTAGCCCAGTGTAGGGTGGCAGTCTACAGCACCGACGGAATTGAGGACGTCCGGTGGGTGTGACCTCAGGCGGAGGGTTATGATTATGGCAAAGGCGGGAAGCGTTAGAGTGTGGATACTATCGACAGGATTCGCAGAATGAGACGTGGCAGTCGGCAAAAGGGCATTGAGGTGGTATGCGTAAGGAGAGTCACTATTGGAGGGATGGAGGTTGAGAATGCAAAGTGCATATGACTGTCGGATGTTACATGCCGGGCTAGAGGCGAACATGTACGTCAGAGCAAATCATAAGACGCAGCACAAGGCTCTCCACCCTAGAGACGATAGAGATAGATAGAGCTATTCGAATGTGTGTCGGCGCTCCTGTCGGGCGCACTAATTAGCCGCAGCTGGTTACAGGCGGTATTCTTGGACAAATATACTAGTGCGCGGGAGTTTCCCAGATGTGGGATCACAAAACCCTCTGGCCACAACTCACAGTAATGGGTGCAATGATGTGGACTAAAGCATCGATAGACGCAAATCGCGTGATTGGAGCCGGAAGCCAATACGTTTGAGGAGCTGATGGTAGGTGTGGCGCTCGAAACCGATCACTTTTTATGAATGCTCGCTGGGGTAGCAACACATGTGAGGGACGTGTGAGAAAGACGGCAGACACAAGCGATGATAACCGTTGATATAGCAGAAGCGCACTCACGCATACGTATCTCGCCGTGGCATGGCGCCCTGATAAGAGACAGTGACAACGATAAGCTCTCGGGGACGCTAGCAAGCGAGCTCACTCTATCGGATCGCTGGTTAGATTCTCACTTATGATCTACAGTGCGCCATCAGTGCAGACTAACTGTGATGCGAAAGCACCTGAAGCTGGGGTGTGTTAGGTGAGTAGTAACTATTAAGAGGCGCTTGTTATGTGTCCCATCGCCCGCCCGAAGTAAAGTGTGGCTAACAAAAAATCCAACCACACTCGAAGACTACACAAGAAAGAGCAACTAGACACGATTACTCATGGCGGGCCAACAATTAGTAGACTGTGAATATGCAAACAGAAAGCAGATCAAAACTACGAAAACCAAAAATTGGAAGATAACACAATTACTGATGGACACTTCAACGACAAATCGGGAGACGGTTGCACATGAAAACCTGGGACATGGTTAAGACAAAGGAAACTCTTTGAGAGAAGACTGAATCCATAATAATTGCGCACAGAATACATGCATAAGGACAAATAATATCAGAGCGAAAATTGATAAGACCAACGAAATAGTAAATTTAGACTATGCGGATAATAGAGTATGAGACTGTCTTAATCATGTACTATTGGAATGAGCAGAACCTAGCACAACGAGCAATAACAAAACCGCAGACACAACGTGGCGTGGAAAAGGTCATCCACTTGGGGATTATGCGAAGAATTAATAATTGCCCTTGACCATGACACAACAATGGTAATACAGTAAACCAGATCTGTCTTGGAGAATAAACGCATAATTCTCAGCGGACTTTGAAATAAAAAAGGATCACCTTTCCCAGCAAGAAGACCAGACCTGTCTGATTAACAAAAAGATAAGAACTTCTCATACTAGGATTTTGCAGTGCCAGCAAGAATCACAGGTGAAGCTGAAAGAAAATTACAAAAATGGACACAATATCTGGACCTTGCTCAGAGAAGTGAAAAAGTTATGGAATATGAAAGTGAAAGTGATATAGCGCTATATTTGGTGTGTGCACTTGGAAAGTCCAAAAGTATTAGAAAAGGGATTTGGAAAGTTTGTCGATATCAAAGCAGGATGACAACCATTCAGAACACTGCATCTGCTGCAATCTGCCAGAATACTCAAAGAGTCCTGCGAGACCTGAGGAGACTTGCTTGTCACTCAGACTCCAGTGATGCCTCAGCTAACACGGTGTGTGTTGAAACTTCAAAAAAGAGTTAATAACTATTCGCCAAGAATAGTGCTGAAAAAGTTATGGAATATAAAATTCAAAAGTGATACCAATTGTAGTTGGTGCGCACTTGGAACGGTCCCAAACGGGATTTAGAGAAATGTGGACATCAGGGAACGAATTGAAACCATCCAGAACACTGCACTGCTGCAATCTCGCTAGAAGTACTTAGAGACATCCTGGAGACCTGGAGGAGACTTGCTTCTCACTGCAGGACTCCAGTAAAAGACCATCAGCTTAGTGCTGATGGTGAAAACAAGCCAAAAGGAGTGAACAACAATAATAATAATATATAAAATAATACGTAGAATGAAATCCTGGAGACCGGGCGACGACTTGTGTCACTCTAGACTCCGAGTGATAAGACACAAGCTTAATCTGACGCTGGAAAACTCAAAATGGAATGAATATAATATGGGTATTCAAGCGGCAAACTGTAGAGATGTCACATACAGAAGACATATGGCTATGGCCTAAGATAAGGCAAACTCAATGAGAGTAAACTCCAATCGCTTATATCGCAGCACGACTAATGCCAATAAGAACAAGTTACATAAAGGCGAATAGATAAAGGACAAACGTAATAGCAAGTTGCACAATGTGTGGAGACAAAAACGAAACGGTTTCTTATATATAGCGAATGCAGATCTAGAAACAAGAAAACAAGTTATGCAGACTGCATGTGGGAAAGAGGAATCCCACGTGGGAAATTGTGCAAGAAATTCAATTTCCAGCTGTACTAAATGGTACAGTGTACATTTTGTAATCATAGTTATTTACTAAGCTTTTGCTTAGATATGAGACCACAAGAGCAGAAGTGGATGTGGCGTACCCAGTGATATCGAACTCACTGATGACGATGGTCTGCATCTGAGCTGGGCAACCTTACACCAAATGAGGTGCCCCACATTTTGTAATTAGATATTTACTAAGCTTGGCTGTAGAATATGAGACAAGGGCAGAAGCTAATGGGCCAGCATGGAGAATCGAAACTCGCAACGAGAGTGGTTGGCCTGAAGCGAACTTGCTGGACACATTACAGCCAGTTGAGGTTGCACCACATTTTATGATTACTATAGGTTTAGATATAGCCTAGAGCCGTATTGCTAGTAGGTGAGAATAATATGGAAATCGTACTGCCACGATTTCGATGTACATATTCTATCAACTTGTCGAGATGATCAATAATTTAATAATATCAGTGAATATAATATATGTACATAGTCTATCACACCCTAATGCTATCTACGCTACATCCCTATAGTACATGTTACTCGCCGTAGTCATAATATATCGTCATAGATAGAGAGAGAGAGAGAGATATAT
Source organism: Doryteuthis pealeii (assembly GCA_023376005.1). Lineage (NCBI taxonomy): Eukaryota > Metazoa > Mollusca > Cephalopoda > Myopsida > Loliginidae > Doryteuthis > Doryteuthis pealeii. The sequence continues at coordinate 52,220,602 of CM042175.1, read as the reverse complement.
AACACTAAAATGAGATAGAATGAGATACGATAAGACTAGACAAAGGAGTCTGGAAGAACTCAAGAGAGCTTGCTGTCATCCAGCTCCAGGGTGCAAAAACTACCGCTAGTATCAACTAGTTTGAAATAACCTATATACGTTTCTCATAAATAATAAGATAAATCTCTGATTCATATATGGAGCATTCGCTTTGTTTGCATTGGTCATCGTAGAGAAAACTTAGAATGCTACGGTACCAGTGGACTCGCGTCAATGAGGCGGCAAAATCGTGCATAACATAGAATAAATCATCTACTCGCAAATCCTCTGACACATGCTCACATTAGACAGTCGTCATGTTTTTTAAACAGATTTTACTATAAACCATGATGGATATTTATATATTTACTATATATAGTAGTTTGTATTTCACTACATACTTAAAGTTACATACTTTCTCAAATTGTATTTTATTTAATAATCCTTTACATGAATTTGATGATTTAACTTACTTTGGGTAAAATATCGTGACATTGAACTTTTTTATCCCACCCCCAGGCAATATATTTCAAAATTATTTTTTCATCGCCCACCCCGGGGTGGGGTTATGTTGGGTACTAGTATAATATAATAATGAATGAATAATATAAATAATCGGGAATTGTGCGAAGAATTAATTTTTCTACCTGCTACTAAATGGTATATTGTACAAACCAGAATCTGTCTAGGAGAATGAAGATAAAATTCTCTAGATTTTTCATACATGATTCATTTTACAATCTATGTATCTATGTAACATCATAAAGATTTTAATAGCAGGTTTTAATAAGATAATCGGTCTTGTGTTATTTCATTAGTAATTTTATTTATTTTTGTTTTCAAAGTTTTGTAAAATATGAAACATGAATCCGAGAATACATAAAATTAGAAAAAGTTCCGAAAATGTTAAAAGTTACGATCCTACAGATGGCTGGCTCAATAGCCTTATAAGAGTCGCACACTAGGCGAGTGATAACGCGGAGAAAAATATATGTCGGACTAAATCACTGCGTTTGCTAAGACATATTTGACCCTCCTCATTCTGTATGCATTGTCTTGTGAATTGACTCTTCTTGTTTGTATGCGTGATAGTAGTGTTAGCACAGATACAAGTGCTGAATAAAAATATATCTCAAGCACACTATTCTTCTGTGTATCTTTTACCACCTCAACGAATACAACACTAATAATCAAGTTCTCGTCTCAAAAATTTCAGAGAAATTTGTTTTCCTATATATATGTTCGAGGAAGGACTTAACATAACACGAAACTTTAAACGTCGTCCGTCCAGAATAAAAATAAATCATGTTTTTTTATATAGCTTTGTTATTTTGTATTTTGGCATCTTTTATAATGAAAGGAGAAAATTTATCGAAGTATATGAAGGCGAGAGGTGAGTTGGCGAGGTTGATTGAAATATGGTCGGGCTTTTTTTCGATTGGCTTTGAAAACAAAACAAAAAACCGTCTTCAAGATGCGCACGTGTTGGTAACAGAAAACGTAATGTGAATTTAAACAAATGTGTTTCTCGATGACGACTCAGTGTACGAAAAAAGAAAACACAAACCCCACACAAATAATAGGCCCGCCCTGTCGGCTTGACTGGCGTATAGAATGCCACAGATGCACTCTGCAGAGGGGTAAGAACTCCCCCAATGGGGCCACTGTTGGCGTGGGAGTGGCGAAGCCCTGTTGATGCTATAAGGATAGAACCAGCGTGGCTTGACATGCAGATTCATGACTTGCCAATTACTCCATTTGGCTCTATCTTGTGGCTAGATGGGCGGTCGGAGAAGCCCCTCCGACTCAATCGGCTTGGACTCAGCTCAAGCCTTTGACACCTTCTAGGATGATTTTCCCAAAACCTATCTGCGCCTTATAGGCAACCGCGCAACCAGCCTTCTTTTATCATAGAGGTGCTAAGAAGTGGTGACTGAAGGTTAGCATGTCTGAAATTTCGATTAATTCTATCTGATGGTGAGGTATCCAGTTCTGGAGGTTGGGGAATGTGGAGCAACCCTCTCATCCACCATGTGTCCTGGTCCACTCTCTGAACCGGAGTGGGTAGAACCTGTTAGCGTCCCCATTTATGGTGTATCAAATAGAATGAAAGTTATTTTATCATAATAAAATATACTATTAATCCATTAAGAATGATTTAATATTTTAAAACTTTATCAGGCCATTAGAAATGTCCCGCACTGAGGTGACTATGCGCCTTAAAAGCAAACAAACACCAGACAAAATGATAGCTTCATTGTTCACTGCGCATTATAGGAACCTATGCTACAGAAACTCAAATTAATTGCACTGACCTGATTTAACGGAAGATCAAAACGTGTAGGTTATTATTATACGAAGGAATCATGTTCATTTCTATACTTCATACTATGATTTTGTTTGCGTGGTGTGGATTTGGTTTTGGCGTTGTTTTGTTTTCGGCATTATCAACCTCGTGGGTCATTTAATGCCGGAAGTAGTCTTTGAAATTAAAATAATTCTTAATGTATACCAAATATTTAGTCTTTCATAAAATACATTTTTTCTATTTAGCCGCACTAGATGGACCTAACAGGGCTTCTGACAACTCGCTGTCAGCAGTGGACCAGGGGAGCAATTGTGATGATAGGGGGGTGCTGTCCAGCATTCGCAAACTCCCAAACTGACGGCAACACTCACGCATAAGATCAAAGTTTTTTACATTTTGCAGAAATTAGACCCTTAGTCACGGCTGTCTAGCATCCGTATGATAAAAAAGGGGTGAGGGTCTGTGTTATGGAAGGAAGTATGGGTGGGGCATCAATATGAGGTGCTACGGCTTGACATGACAGCACATGAGGGTGCGGAGGGGGCTCGTCTAGCTATATTGTCAAGCGGTGCAGGCCCGCTAAGTCCTTGAATGTTGCAGGTTTATGGACTGCTACATCGACGAAGACTCGTGGAACTTTTAAAGCATCACGGGTCACCACCAACGGCCAACAGGTGAGCCCCATTTGGGAGGGGGGTCTTACCCCTCTATAGAGGTGTAATCGCGTGCATTATATGCCGCACCAGCGGTAGGGCGGTTGGTGGATCTTCGGTGCTTAGTGTAATGCGCAGTCGCATAGGAAGGTGAGAGGTGTAAAGAAATAGGTAACTATGGTGGTTGTTCTTGTTAACCTGATGGTGATAGCGTCTCTCTATATGGTGAGGTATGGTGTAGTAGTGGGCCACACAGAGGATTTGTAGAAGATATGTTGACGAGATGTGATATACTCTCTTGTTCATAGGTGCGAAGGTTAATAAGAAGATGAGAGTAGTGATGAAGATAGATTTTGTATAATCTCACATATCGACGTCTATGAATGCGCAATTGTGTTGCACTTCAAAACAATACCCAAACCAATATACGCGAACAAAAATACGTAGGAGTAGCTCTCAGTTGGGATCGCTAAGAGAAGAAGTCTACGCCATAAAACACTTTTATTTATATTTATATTTACTTTTTTTGTAATATCTTTTGTTTTATATGGGTGCTAATATTTCCAGGAGAAGTTGCTCAATATCATGATTGAGCCTTTGTATTTGCCGTTAAGGTAGCCTGGCTTATTGACAGCTTATGCAATCTTACACCAAAAAGGTCGCATAGGCGAGAAACTGTCTAGTACCAGAGTGTTGACTCCATGTTCATTCTACTTACTAAATTTAAATTTTGAAATGTCTTCTTTGCACTGTAGATACCTGTGTCTAAAGATTTATGGTCCTTTTTTCTTCCCTTCTCTTTCTTATAATGAAAACGGAGGGCCATTGTTAAGCTGAGGTATGACACTCTAAACAAAATTCGCACTGAGCACATCAGATGACAGGATTTACATTTTGAGACGATTTGGCCGGGTTTGTTTTTAATCCAGAGGGTGTCGAACAAAATGATAACTCGTACTTTTAATAGTGGAATGATGCAATGTAGATGTAGGTTTGTCTCAGAGCTAATCGACGGAGGCGCGGAAATCACAATAAAATATTCTTACGATTGATTGACTAAGAGAGACCAGGGCGAGAGCTGTTATTCTGTGTGACATGGCCAGTGTGTCGAACAGCGATCTGGTCGAAATGTCTTAGGATCAGACGATGGCACTTGAGGATTAGAGTTAACGCTAGGTGTGGTGTACCAGAGGGTGGTGCAATATAAAAGATATATGCTTTGTGAAAGAGAACAGAATATTGACATATTAATGGCATTTCATCTTAGGGAGGTCTATTTTACCAGAGGGGTGTCGCAATTGCAGTGATAAGATCGTGACTGTTTAAGGATAGTCTTCGATTTGATTAGCCTCTACGCAGTCTCTATGTTGGCAGACCTCCCCCTTCATTTCTTGACACATATAAGTGAAGTAAAGTCGTCGGGCGGCCTAAAGTCGGTATCAGCCAGTCAGCGAGAGAGTCTATCCCCTTTTCAATAGCGCTAGACCAAGGAGATTGTTTTTTTAGCATCTGAGGTGGAGCGCCACACCTACCATCAGCTCCTTACTTTACCGCACAGATCACTGTGCTACTCATACGCTGAGTGGGCCAGGACCGGTATCGAACTAGGAACCTTGTGGTTTCTAGCCGAACGCTCTACCGACTGAGCTAACCCGGCCGACACACATAATCTATCTCTATCGTCTCTAGGGTGGAGAGCCTTGTGCATGGTCATTAACTTTCTCGTCCTTTGGCCAATCTGTCTGAGTTCTTCTTTTGTCTATTTTAAGAATGGTCCTGAGTATCTTATAATGGGGACGGCCCAGGTATTATTATTATTATTATTATTATTATTATTATTATTATTATTATTATTATTATTATTATTATTATTATTATTATTATTATCATCACTCCTTTTGAGTTTTTCATGTTAGCTGATGGTATTTCACTGGAGGCTGAGTGACAACAAGTCTCCTCGGGTCTCCAGAACTCTTCTGAGTATTCTAGCCGATTGCAGCAATGCAGTAGTCTGGATAGTATCAATCCTTCCTCTGATTTTCAGATCCTCCACTCTTTTTTCCAAGTTTTATTATTATTATTATTATTATTATTATTATTATTATTATTATTA
>CM042175.1:52193010-52210510 GCA_023376005.1 Doryteuthis pealeii | reverse complement strand
TTTTAATTGCATTTATATATACTAGCAAGAATATGCGCTCTCCGCTGGGCGTAAATATTTAAGTTTTAATGTAATAAAATATATTGTATTTGAAAGATTAACGAAATTAAATAAGAACGCATATGAAAAGATTACACTTATTTTAATTATATTTTAATTGTTTTCTATTTAGAATCATTCACACACCTTGTATTCTGAAAAAATAACGTTCAATTCATTCTTGATTTCTATCTTGGTAAATACAGCTTCAAACTCGGCACTTTCATGACACACCTTTTATATTTAGCAATATACTCATTTGGTTTTTATCTAAATATCAACTTATGTCATCATCATCAGGTCACACTGACAGCACGAATTCACATGACTCTCTCCTGCCATCCATCCCTATCGGCCAATCGCACAAACTGATTAATGTAGATTTTTGGAGAATAAAACAATTATATAAGAGATCAATAACACAAAGTCATTATTTATCAAATCCGGTTTTGTTAAAACCAGTATGCGAATTGTAAACATAATCTCAAACAGATATTTTTGTCCTATAGATAGGACCCTAACATGTACTACCGCTCCTTATTCGAGGGGTGAGGAGTGCAACGAGTGGATGGCTGTCAAACTGGTGAACGACATTTCTTCAAACGAGGAATTATTTAAAATATTTGTGGAATGAACAGAACGTTTCTCCCCCCCTCTCTCTCTCTCTCTCTCTCTCTATCTATCTATCTATCTCTCTCTATCTATCTATCTATCTATCTATCTCTCTCTCTGAATTGACTCGGTGTCTCCATCCCGGGCAGGATGTAACACAAGGTCAACTTTAAGGAAGAAGCCCCCTCCCCACAAATGAATGGCTGAGGCCAGTGCCAAAAGCAGCTTGACTTCGTTGGCATTTGCCCTGGCAAGTCCAGGTATTTGTTCATCTTCTCGCTTTTCTACATCTTCAGTTGACAAGTTCTCTCTCCCCCCCTCTCTCTCTCTCTCTCTCTCTCTCTCTCTCTCTCTCTCTCTCTCTTTGTTAATCAATGCTAGGCCTGCTCTCCTGGCATTCATTCTCAAGAACTGAGTCTGGTTTATTTTGTTGTATGGTAAAAAAAAATTTTTTAAACCATAATTCACAGCGGATCACCTTCCCAACCCAGTCATGCATAGCTTTGTATTCCCATTATGCTAGTTTACTACATTCACTTAATACATTGTGTATCTCTGTCACCGCATAGTCTACATTATTATTATTATTATTATTATTATTTACTCCTTTTGAATTTTCACATCAGTGTTAGCTGATGGTCTTTCACTGGAGTCCGAGTGACAGCAAGTTCTTTCTTTTTTGTTTATCAACACTAGATCTGGTCTTCTTGCTGAGATAAGGTGATCCGTTTTTATTTCAAAGTCCCAGAGAATTTTATGCGTTTCGTTCTCAAGAACAGATTCTGGTTTATGCATTATTATTATTATTATTATTATTATTATTATTATTATTATTATTATTATTCCACCCCTTGTGAGTTTTTCACATCAGCGTTAGATGATGGTATTTTACTGCAGTCTGAGTGACAACAAGTCTCTTCAGGTCTCCAGGACTCTTCTGGGTATTCCAGCCGATTGCAGAAGTTATTATTATTATTATTATTATTATTATTATTATTATTATTTAATATATTAAACACTTTTAGATAAGTTACTAATAGATACTATATATATATATGTGTGTGTGTGTGTATATATATATGCATATATATATATATATATATATATATATATATATGGGGGGTGAAGCTAGGTAGACAAACACGGGATTTGGTACAAAATGGATGTTTATTGTGGGTAGTAATGTCGACCTTATAACGTTTCGGTCTGTTAGACCTTCGTCGGGACGTTGGATTGAATTCATGCTTCAATGGTGGACATTTTCATACTGGTGAATTAGAAGGCCGTGAATAGGGGAGGGGTGGTCAATTGTTGGTGTTAAATGGAGGTGGTATTGGTATTAGGAGTTCTTTTTTTTTACCGGTCAAGCAAGAACTCAATCCAACGCCCCGTATTTGTCTACCTTTCTCCACGTATTGTCGTATTAACTTCCTCTTAATTCTCCATATATATATATATATATATATATATATATATATATATAATAATATATTATTATATATATATAATATATATAATATAATATATATATTATAATATATATTAATATATGGCTTCAAAATCGAGATAGTTTCAAATCTCAAAATAGTTAATTTCCTAGACGTAACCTTCAATTTGTCCAACAATAGCTATAAACCCTTTTGTAAGGATAACCTAAACCCCTCTTACATCAGTGTACATTCAGATCATCCTAAATCTATTATTAAACAAATCCCTAACGCTGTTAACATTAGGATAAGTAGATTATGCTCCAGCAAGCCAATTTTCGATGCTAACAGTAAAATGTATCAAGAGGCCCTTAATAAAAGTGGTTTCCAACATAAATTAATTTACAATAATAAACCTATGGCCAGTGGGCACGACTATACAACTAACAACATTTCTAACAACAATGATAGTACCAACAGTGATTATAGCAGTGAGAATAATCAGAAGTGTAAAAATCTAAAAACAGAAAAAGAAAGATTTTGTGGTTTAACCCTCCCTTTTGTAGTTTATCCAACATTGAAATAGGTAGATACTTCCTTAAACTGATAGATAAACATTTCAATAGCACTAATCCTTTAAATAAGATCTTCAATAGAAAAACAATTAAAATTAGTTATTCATGCACTAACAACATCTCCAAAATTATAACTAACCAAAATAAAAAATTAATTGACGAATCATTGGTGAGCACTCAAAATACATATACGGTTAACTGCAACTGTAGGATTAAAGATGAGTGCCCCGTAAATGGATTTTGCAACTCAGAGAAGGTTGTATACAAAGCAACTATCTCAACAATTGAAAACAAAACTAATGTTAAGGCTTATATAGGTATCTCCGCTGGGAAGTGGAAACAAAGATTTTATACCCATAAACATTCTTTCTCTAACCACAAAATCAAAAATCAGACTGCACTATCAAGTTACTATTGGAATCTGAAAGACAGAGGCTTAACCCCTTTCATAAAATGGGAATTTATTAAACAATCTTCCACCCCAAATGGATTTAAAGGTAGGTGTAACCTCTGTCTGGATGAGAAGATATGTATCCTGAAATATAGACTCACTTGCCAACTACTCAATAAAAGAAACCAATTGATTTTTAGATGTAGACATAAAAACAAATTCAAATTAGTATAATCCTATAGGACTGGAAGTTAATAATTAGAGTTGTGGTGTTCTGAGGAATGGTTTCTTGTTCAAAATGTATTATTTGTAACCTGTTACTGTGTATAATCAGTATTATTATTGTTATTAGTATTATTATTATCGGTAATTTAATTCATCTAATTATCATGATTATTATTTTATTATCTTTAATTTATTTTATTTTATTATTAATATCATATATATTTTTTATTTTATATTATTATTATTTATTATTATTTTTATCATTATTATTATTATCTTTAATCTTTTTTTCATTATTATTACTATTATTATTTACTTTACCTTAATATTATTATCATTATTTACTTTTTCTTATTTTTAATATTATTATTATTACTATTTACCTTATCTCATTTTATTATTATTATTATTATTATTATTATTATTATTAATATTTTTAATATTATTATTATTATTTTAATTAATTTATCTTATTATTATTACTATTATTATTATTTTTATTATTATTATTATCTTTACTTTATCTTAATATTATTATTATTATTATTATTATTATTTTTAATTTATTTTATCATTATTATGATTTTTTATATATTTTTTCAAGTTTTTCATTTTTTTTATTATTATTACTCCTTTTGAGTTTTCACATCAGTGTTAGCTGATGGTCTTTCACTGGAGTCTGAGTGATAGCAAGTCTCCTCAGGTCTCCTGGACTCTTCTGAGTATTATTTTTATTATTAGTATTATTATTTTTAATTGATTTTAATTTCTATTATTTATTATTTTTTAATTTTATTTTTTTATTATCTTACTATTAATTTATTTTATTATTTATATCTTAACTAGTATTTTCTTTTATACATCATTATACTCTAATGTTAAAATTTAAAATCTTTTTATTTTACTTGTCTATTTATATTTTAATATACTACTCTGTTTTTTCTGTCTTGTCACTTTTTTGTCTGTCTGGACACCCTAGAAATCAACCTTGAAATGTATCTCTTTTTTTCATTCACTTCCTGTTTCTATGGTTACAATCCTACACTGTTAAAATATATATATTTTTTTTATTATTTTTTGTTTTTGTTTGAATTTATATATATTCAGCTCTTTGGGGTTTTTTGTGATATGCTTGTCCATAAGTGAATTGAGACCCATCTGATGAGACGAAAATTTGGGGAGCCAGTTTAAATCAACTTAGATTTATATGGGCCCCAATTTTCGTCGAAATAAATTTATTATGGGATTACTGTATTGAGTTCTTCCTTCCTTTATTGATAAATATTGCTCTGTATATAATCTAAAAGGCTATTATACATTGAGCTCTCTTCAGTGATTTAAAGATTCGCTGTATTTATACATACTGGATCATCAATATTAGTACAGTGGATCTTAGAAATCACATATAGAATCATCCCTTACTACCAAGTTTTGGATAAATCTCTTATATATATATATATATATATATATATATATATATAATATATATATATATATATATATATATATATATATTAGTTAAACCTAATGAGTCAGATATACCTACTAACAGTTTCGCTTAGTGGCTCATCAGAGCAAAAATCTGACTCAGAGTCAGATTTTTTGATGAGCTACTAAGCGTAACTGTAAGTAGGTTTAACTTTATTATTTGCTCTACTTAGGTATTGAGCACTCTTTACTTTTTAAATCCCGGTGGTTTATATATATATTTTTCTTTTGGCCGAGGATTATAGTATTTATCGATTATTTTCGTATGGTACGACTATCTTGGTCTTTTCTTTTTTTTCAATTTTTTTCCCCATGTGATGTTTGGTTGTATATTTTTACAATCAAACTATTTGCTGAGTATTTTCTCACCGCAAGGGTTTACTAACAAGTTTGGTATATCAAATCATATATATATATATATATATGATTTGATATACCAAACTTGTTGGTAAACCCTTATATATATATATATAATATATATAATATATATATATATATATTAAGAGCGAATTTAATCATATGTCATATACATTTGCAAAATGTATATTAAGTTTTTACATATATGTTTTAAATAATTTTTTGGTATGTCAGCCCAGCTGCGTTTGCTAGTTACCATGACGACCACATGCCAATAGACCGTGATGGAGACATTAAAAAATGCAAACTTATATTTATCAAGTGGATATGTGAGGTCAATCCGTTCATCTCTTTGATTATGACCCTGTTTACTTGTAGTTTCTTAATTATAGAATTAATTAAAAAATATAATCTCCAGATGAAGATTGCAATCGCTTAATTAAAGATGCAGTCTCCTGAGGATGACCAAATGGTCGAAACTAGTTGAGAAATAATAATTATATTATACATACTAGCAAATATATACACCCCCCGGGTGCAAGTATTTAAGTTTTAATGTAATATAATATTATATCAAATTAGAAAGGCTAATGAAACTAAATAAGAATGCAGATAAAAAGATTTGAAACATAGAACAACTGAAACTTACTCGTCCATCACTTCTGTCTTTCATTGCTAAATTTTCCTAATTTAACTATTTAGTTAAAATAGAAAGTAAAGAATAAAATTACAGTTATTTCTTTTTGTTAATGGATTTCTTTTAAGATTTATTGAGGAGATATTTGCTCATATTCATTAAGATAAAACCAAACAATTAGAAATCAATAATACCAAACACATATTTATTAAAATCAAATTTTAATATCAATATGCAAATTAGCCTTCCCATTCACATTGTAAACCGCTATTTTGTTGTATGTAAATACAGTTGAATGTTATCAGTATGTAGATATGGTCAACAGTCATAATAATGTAAAACAATTTTATTAATAATTGAAGTTTAAATAAAAATAAAATCATTGAGAATGTGATGTAAATAACAAAGGGAATTGTGACTTGAGTAGTGATATAGTTTCGGTTACAGACAGACAAACACACAATCTCCATTATAATAAGATATATATAATATATATATATATATATATATATATATATATATATATATATATATATATATATACTGTAGATATTATGCTATATTTCCAAGCAGTTAGTGATCAGTCTTATGGAAATACGATCTCGCTGATAAGCTAAAGCGACAATTCTTCCAGGCTGTGGTTAGATCAGTATTGCTGTATGGCTGCACCATCTGGACCCTAACGAAGCGCCTTGAGAATAAGCTAGATGGGCCTGCACAAGAATGCTGCGTGCAATCTTGAACAAGTCGTGGAAACAGAACCCCACAAGGAGGCAGCTGTATGGCCACTTGCCCCTCATCTCACAAACCATACGAGTAAGACGGAGTAGGCATGCAGGAAACTGCTGGAGAAACAAGGACGAGCTCATAAGTGACATACTCCTGTGGAAACCAACAAATAGGCATGCTAATGTGGGCCGTCCAGCTAGGACCTACATGGACCAACTATGCGAGGATACTGGTTGCTGTATAGAAGACCTCCCAAAGGCAATTAATGATAGGGAAGGTTGGCGAGAGATTGTCATGGATATCCGTGCTACTTGCGTGACATGATGATGATGATGATCATTGATGTAATGAATATGTAAATACCTTGGTACTCCCTCACTACAATCTGATTGGACAGTGTCATGTATAAATATTCGACACTGTGTTGGTACAGGCGCCTAAGCCTACCAGTCCAGTGAGCTTCGGCCCTGGACCGGTTGTATTTAATTAATAGCATCGATCCCTGGCGCCCCCTTAAGGGAGCAATGCCAACGAGATCGACGCAATTTTTCTACCTACCACCCATGAGTCTCGGCTTGTGGGTGGTGCCCACATAAAACGGCCTTGTGCCATATCGTGTGAAAGTGGGACACGTGTAAATACGCCTAAGCCTACCAGCCTAAACTTACTCGCCAGACTACACCACGACTGCTCGGAAGACGTATGGCTTTTCGACGCACCAGCTACAACTGCGATAATATACCAAATACCAACTTCATAATATATCAATTATCATCATTGATACAGCGTTTATATTTGAGTTTGGGTAGCGTTGACGTGGAGTCAACATCTAGTTACTAATATTTTCTCACCTATGGTTAAAATAATGATTTTATTCATATTTGAGAAGATATTTAAAAATTGAAATTTATATAATAACAGAAGGGAAAGTCTCTAATGTTTTTTTTTCGTTGAAATATAAAATTGATTGATTGAATTAATCACCTCATGTATATCGTGTTTTCAAAAAATTGTAAATCATCGAATTAAAATTTCTTAATATATTTTTATATGTGATGTCATTCCTGATGAGAAGAAAACGTCGAAACACTGTGTCTGCGGATGAATTATATATATATATATATATATATATATATATATGTGTGTGTGTGTGTGTGTGTGTGTGTGTAGAATTAAACAAAACAGATGTTTCTTGTTTAACGATTTTATTGATAATTATTTCAAGCTTTCTGGCCAACTTTTTTATATTTGGATGGAATTCGTAGGATTAGTCCACCGAAGAGAGAATATATATATATATAAGTGTTTAATTGGAGTCGTACCTAATTTTGAAAATTAATTAATTAATAATGAATTAGGCGGGAATACCTATTAAATGTATGGCTAAACAAATCGAGAAAAATCAATCTCTGTATGTACATTTCGGCCTATTAGGCCTCATCAGCAGAGCTATAGATCGGAAGACCGGCCTGTGCGTGATTTGAAACCGGACTGCCAAGCTGACAGGCCGATCCCATAACCCCAACACCAAACGAACTTCTTAGATTTTATGATTTGTTTAGAGTAGGTTAACATTCCTCTTCTAGTGACTTTTATTACACGACGATGTGGTAAGTTGTAAACAAAGTTTGTTTAGAATGGCTTTTTGCCGATAATTTTTTGGAGAATAAGTGTTTAATTGGAGTCGTACCTAATTTTGAAAATTAATTAATTAATAATGAATTAGGCCTAATTCATTATTAATTAATTAATTTTCAAAATTAGGTACGACTCCAATTAAACACTTATTCTCCAAAAAATTATCGGCAAAAAGCCATTCTAAACAAACCTTATATATATATATATATATATATATATATATATATATATATATATATATATATATGTGTGTGTGTGTGTGTGTGTGTGTGTGTGTAAATGTATATATAAAAATAAATGCATATATATGTGTGTGTGTGTGTGTGTGTGTGTGTGTGTGTGTGTATTTGGGCAGCATTCTTTCATGTATACATGTAGAATTAAAAAGGCAGGTCTCCTGTTTAACGATTTTATTGGTGATCTTTTCAGGCTTTCTGGCCAATTTTTTAAACATTTGGATGGAATTCGGGCATTAGTCCACCGAAGTTCATATCCCGAGTACTTTCGGCACTTCGAAGTGCCATCATCTCCTCCTTCCAGCCTCCACGTCCATTGATACACTTTGAAAAAGCTGGAACACACCACCCCTGATGATGGCACTTCGAAGTGCCGAAAGTACTCGGGATATGAACTTCGGTGGACTAATCTACAAATTCCAGCCGAATATTTTTTAAAAGTTGGCCAGAAAGCTTGAAAATTTCACCAATAAAATCGTTAAGCAGGAAACATCTGTTTTGTTTAATTCTACATGTATAAATGAAAGAATGCTGCCCAAATACACACACACACACACACACACACACACACACACACACACACACACACATTTGGTTTCATGTGACAGCAATCATCAGGTGACGTTGTTTCAAATGCAAGGAAAATCGAAAAACAAGTTCACCTGATGATTCCTGTCGCATGAAACCAAAATGTTTGTGACTGTTCCTTTGTCACCAAATAAATAGATATGTAAAACCTTTATATATTTATTATATATATATATATATATATATATATAATATATATATATATGTGTGTGTGTGTGTGTGTGTGTGTGTGTGTGTGTGTGTGCATTTATTTTTATATATACATTTACATATATATATATATATATATATATATATATATATATATATATATATTCTCTCTTTCATTCTTTAAACCTCTCTTTCTAAGATCTATCCGTGTATTATATCTTTCTGTTTTTCTCTTTTTTCCTATATTTCCTTCTTTCTCCCTTTTTTTTTTCTTTTTTTAATTTTTTTGTCTTTCCCTTGGTCAGCCTCGTTCTGGGGAACGATCGAAATATCTTCGCGCCATTGGCTAGATCAGCTGGCGCCAAATTTCTTCATCCGATCTTCGATATTGACGCCAGATGAAAAATCAACCGGAAACAGGTGGCGCTTTTATCACTTGTTTCTAATTCCAGCTCAAACATGGCCGCCACAAAAACGAAAATCAATCATTTCAGCCGATGTAGTCGTGATAATAAATGTTCCTCGGTAATGCTCCTTATACGACGACGTCCATTTGCAAAGATGGCGGAAAAACGTCCCTAATGCATTGACCTGTGTTAAAAGTAAAAGATGAGATGGTTGTTTTCAGAAGTAAATATATTCAATTCTCAGTCTGTAGAACGTTCGGCTAGAAACCACAAGGTTCCTAGTTCGATACCGGCCCTCGCTAACGGTATAAATTGCAATGATCCCCTAAAAGATGGCGGTAAAACATCCTTAATGCATTGACCTGTGTTCAAGGTAAGAGATGAGATGATTCTTTTCAGAAGTAAATATATTAAATTCCCTAGACCTTAAGGCACCCCTTTTGCAATTTCGATTCGTGGGGACATTTTTTCCATTTACACCGTCAAAATCCGGTTAATTGTTTACAGACGATTTTTAGAGTTTTTTTTTAATTATAAAACTAACCCCTAACTCTAACCCTAACCCCTACCCCTAACTCCTAACAAACAACCGGATTTTTACGGTGTAAATGGAAAAAATGACCCCATTTTGATTCGTGGGGACATTTTTCCATTTACACCGTCAAAATCCGGTTAATTGTTTACAGACGATTTTTAGAGTTTTTTAAAATTATAATACTAACCCCTAACCCTAAACCTAACCCCTACCCCTAACCCCTAACAAACAACTCGATTTTTACGGTGTAAATGGAAAAAATGACCCCATTTTGATTCGTGGGGACATTTTTCCATTTACACCGTCAAAATCCGGTTAATTGTTTACAGAAGATTTTTAGAGTTTTTTTTTAATTATAAAACTAACTCCTAACCCTAATCCCTAACCCTAACCCTAACCCCTACCCCTAACCCTGACAAACAACCGGATTTTTACGGTATAAATGAGAAAAGTGTCCCCACGAGTCGAGATCGCGGAAGGGGTGCCTAAATTTCATATGGTTCAATTCCGTTGTAGATATCCCAGTCGGTAGAATGTTCGGCTAGAAACCACCAGGTTCCTAGTTCGATACTTATAAAACGGTATAAAAATTACAGTTCGTTTGCTAAAATCTATATCTAGTCCAATGCCAAATGTGCATTTGTCTAGTATTATCTGCATTATTCGGATTATTGTCCCCATCTTCATTGTTATCTGTACAACGTTTCGGCCGATATGCCCTCCGGTCTTCTTCAGGTATTTCTTGTCGGACTCTGGAACCTACTCGGACTCGGGAACCTTCTTTTCGAACTCGGAAACTTTCTTGTCGTAATCGGGAGCCATCTCGGAACTTTGAACCTAACCCTTTTATTCAGTCCTCGGGGGTATCCTGTTCTCATTCCGCTAACCATAGCTGGGGTAGGAGTTGTGTTAATCATTTTTCAATGTTACTGCCTCTACTCAGGATTGAACCCGGAATCCAGATAACTGTCACTTAGAAGGTTCTCGAGTCCGAGAAGGTTCCCGGGTCCGACAAGAAATACCTGAAGAAGGCCAGAGGGAATATCGACCGAAAGGTTGTACAAATAACAATGAAGATGAGGACAATAGTCCGAAAAATGCAAATAATACTAATCATCAAGCCTCATCTCAAACATTCAGAGAAATAGTGTCTGTCTGTTAAAAAAATCACCGGGACGATTTTTTAGCATGGCACTTGAATTTAGGCACTATTTCTATGAATGTTTGAGATGAGGCTTGATGATTAGTATTATCTGCATTATTCGGACTATTGTTCTCATTTTCATTGTTATCTGTAAATATTGAAACTATAGAAAATTATTCAATATTGAAATTTCATGTTATTCGGTCTTCACCGGCATTTGTGTCCCTAGGGGACAGTGGTCGAATGTCACCGACGCAGCAGCAGCAGCAGCAGCAGCCATCCCTATCACGTGGTGATCCTTATAAAAGCCCATGACTTTGATAATTCTTTCTCTTTTAGTTGTAACCCTTCTGAGGGCTCCCTGCCGGGTTCGGCCCGCTTCCTTTTTTTAGTTGCGACCATCAAGGGGTTAACACCTCTTCCACAACCGCACCCCCTTGGGTGTCTATTACTACAGGTAAGGGCTTTGCTCTATCTCTCCCTACGAACTTGAGTTACGGATAGAAAAACCCACGACGGACTTCATCCATTCCCCGCTTCTCAAGAGAGATTGCTATCTTTTGACCCATGAAGGCTGATAGCAATTACCTTTAATCACCAGGATAACAACTAAGGGAGCCGACGAGATAAATGCAACCTCGGACAAGTTTCACCCTTTGATACCAATGCAGTCGAAAGGCTGTTAGCAGGAATAAACTTTTTGCAACCCAAACAAACCCTAAACCAATTAGGTGCTGTAACCAACTATCCAACCTAAACTAAACTAATGACTCGGCCAAGACCTTAAGATGCTAAGAACTAAAATAATAACATACGGCAATACCTTTTCTATCTATTTATTCATATATTGCAACTGTTCACAAAGGAAGAGAGAAAGCATTTACAGCACTGATCCAAGTATTAGAGTCGATAACCCACTTTTTGTTGGTTGGTTGGTTGGTTGGTTGGTTGGTTGGTTCATACATCTACAAGGTAAGGGCTTTGCTCTCTCTCTCTCTCTCTCTCTCTCTCTCTCTCTCTTCCTACGAACTAGGCATACGGACTGAAAACCCACGACGGACTTCATCCATTCCCCCCTTCCCCCTTCTCAAGTGAGATTGCTATCTTTTGACCCATGAAGGCTGATAGCAATTACCTTTAATCACCAGGATAACAACTAAGGGAGCCGACGAGATAAATGCAACCTCGGACAAGCTTCATCCCTTTGATACCAATGCAGTCGAAAGGCTGCTAGCAGAAATAAAACTTTTGCAACCCTTTACAAACATTAAACAAACCCACAGCCAATTAATTACGGCTTACCTCGAACGGTGCTGTAACCAACAAACCAAACTAAACTAAACTAATGACTACGGCTAAGACCTAAAGGAGCTGTGAACTAAATAATAACATACGGCTAATACCTCACGAAGCAGGTGCCGCTAACTTCTTAAAGATCTGTTATTAAACCTCGGGTTGCTTGTCCGAACTAAACTAAGAACTTCCTCTCTTTGTGTACCCCTTTTAATGTGCATATATATGTATTAAAACCTGTTGCACTTCATGTCGTTGTAACTCTTGTTCCTTGACGTCATAATTCCACTTTCTCATCTGCTTACCCCATTTGTTTCTTTAATTTTTATATCAAAGGTCACCTGATGACAGGCGACATTGTGTAAGCGGATATGTTAACATTCTAAAACTCCGAATCAGAATGTGTGTCATCATGTTAGCTCAAGAAGCGTGACATACAATTATTATCATCTTGCAACACCCTCTGTTTAAAATCGAGATCGTCCAAATCGTCCAAGATGAAATACAAAAATGTAAATCCTGATTATCTGTTGTTGTTTATCCGCGGAATTCTTATTTCTTATGAGTGTCAAGTAAAGAATTATAATAAATTATAATAAGAGAGAAGAAAGAAAAGAATATTAAAACAAGAAAGAAAGAAAGAAGAAAGAATTTTAAAACAAGAAAGAAGAAAGAAGAAAAAGAAAGAAAGAATATTAAAAACAAGAAAGAAGAAAGAAAGAAAGAAAGAAAGAAGAATATTTAAAACAAGAAAAAGAAAGAAAGGAAGAAAGAAAGAATATTAAAAACAAGAAAGAAAGAAAGAAAGAAAGAAAGAATATCAAAAAGAAAGAAAGAAGAAAGAAAGAAAGAAAGAAAAAAGAAAGAAAGAATATTAAAAACAAGAAAGAAAGAAAGAAAAGAAAGAAAGAAAGAAAGAAAGAAGAAAGAAAGAAAGAAAGAAAGAAATTAAAACAAGTAAGTAAGAAAGAAAGAAAGAAAGAATAAACAAGTAAGAAAGAAAAAAGAAAGAAAGAAAGAACGAATATTAAAAACAGAATAAATAAAGAAGAAAAGAAAGAAAGAAAGAAATAAAGAAAGAAAGAAAGAAAAAAGAAAGAAGAGTATATAAAACAAGAAAGAACGAAGAAAGAAAGAATATTAAAACAAAAAAAGAAAGAAAGAAAGAAAGAAAGAAAGAAAGAAGAATATTAAAAACAAGAAAGAAAGAAAGAAGAAAGAAAGAAAGAAAGAAAGAAAGAAAGAAAGAAAAGAAAAGAAAGGAAAAAGAAAGAAAAGTGTATTAAAACAAAAGAAAGAAAGAAAGAAAGAATAAAACAAGTAAGAAAGAAAGAAAGAAAGAAAGAACGAATATTAAAAACAAGAAAGAAAGAAAGAAAGAAAAGAAAGAAAGAAAGAAAAGAAAGAAAGAAAGAAAGAAAGAAAGAAAATGAAATGAGTTGAGGAAAAAAAACTCCGAATCAGAATGCTGTCATCATGTCAACTCAGGAAGCGTGACAGAAGGATTGGATTTTTTATCTTAGAATCTCCATAAGACACCGAATCTCCATTATATTAAGATAGAAGCCGAACAGATGTCAGTCAGGTGGGTCACGAAGGGGGAGAGGGGAATGAGAAGCGGGGCGGGAGTGTGGGTGCCAGAAAATAAAATGGAGCTCTAAGATATGAGATGATAGTCCGTCGCTATCACAGCATGCCTCCGCACCACCACACCTCACCCCGGAAGAGAAACACTAAAGATGTCGTGCTTCCATTGTTAAAATGGGATGAAACAATGTCCACATTCATCACCCCAAGGTCCGACTATCAGGAAAGTTAGAACGTCAGGGGTCACATTAAAGGGACGATGTTGTTGTTGTTGTTTGTTGTTAACTACTAGAATCCTGGGACAAGGCTGTTTGGTGTTTCATTAATCGTGCTAATGGTCTGGAGAATGGAATGAAGTCTATATTATCTCTCTCTCTCTCGTCGTATGCCGATCTCTCTCTGTCCTTCTCTCTCTCTCTCGACACAGCAACACACACACATATATAATATACTCGTTTTTTCCTCTTTTCTGTCTCTCTCCTCTCTCTCCTCACAGCAACACCACACACACACACACACTTATAATATATTATAATCTTTTTGTCTCTTTCTCTCGTCTGCTCCTCTCTCTCTCTTCGTCTCTCTCTGGTCTCGTCTCTCTGCTCCTCTCTCTCTGGTTTAACTAGGAGATAGGCTTGTACTTTAAGTTGTTAAGCGACCGATCTACAAGGAAAATAACAGAGGTTAGTGAGAATATATAATATTTATATATTAATATATTATATTATATATATATACTTATTATATATATATTATAATAGATATATATAATAATATATATATATATATAAGAGCAAAGAAAGATGTAGGCAAAACAGAAGAAGAAAGACCAAAAAAAGAAAAAGAGAGACAGGAAAAAGAAGAAGAAAAAGAAAGAAAGGAAAGAAAGAAAGAAAGAAGAAAGAAAAGAAAAAAAGAAAAAAAGAAGAAGAAAGAAAAGAAAAAGAAAGATCAGTAGATAAAAAATTAAATTAAAATTAAAAGAAAAGGAAAGAAAGAAAGAACGAAAAGAAAGAAAGAAAGAAAGAACGAAATAAGAAAGAAGAAAGAAAGAAAGAACGAAATAAAGAAAGAAATAAAAGAAAGAAAAAGAAAGAAAGATAGAATGAAAGAAGAAAGAAAAGAAAGATAAAAAGATAGAATGAAAGAAAGAAGAAGAAAGAATGAAAGAAGAAAGAAAAAGAAAGATAGAAAGATAGAATGAAAGAAAGAAAGAAAGAAAGAAAGAACGAAAAAGAAAGAAAAGAAGAAAGAAAGAACGAAAAAGAAAAAAAGAAAGAACGAAATAAAGAAAGAAAGAAAGAAAGAAAAAGAAAGAAGAAAAACGAAAAGAAAGAAAGATAGAATGAAAGAAAGAAAGAAAAAGAAAGATCGTAAGAAAGAAAGAAAGAAAGAAAGAAAGAAGAAAGAAAGGATGAAAGAAAGAAGAAAAAAAAGAAAGATCAATAGAAAAAAAAATAAATAAATTAGTAAAAACAGGTACCTCAAGGAAGATCAAACTCACTGCAGTAGTAATGAATTATACATTATTATACTAAATTAGTAAAATAGATCATTAATTAGGACAGAGCCTATTCTAGTAGTGACCACTCTAACCGGAGTTTAACAGGTTTGAATTCAGAGTTTTTCCTTTTCCTAGACTGGTTGCCTAACCAAGATTAAAGAGTCCAGTGAAATAGATCACTAATAAGGACAGAGCTATTCTAGTAGTGACCACTCTAACGGAGTTTACAGGTTGAATTCAGAGTTTTCCTTCTTCTAGACTGGTTCCTAACCAAGATTAAAGAGTCCAGTGAAATAGATCACTAATAAGGACTGAGCCTATTCTAGTAGTGACCACTCTAACCGGAGTTTAACAGGTTTGAATTCAGAGTTTTCCTTTTCCTAGACTGGTTGCCTAACTACTATTTACCTGTAGCTGGAGGAAGAGTAGGATTCATACCTTTCCCAAGGAGATTAGCGCTATGTGAACTGAGCTGGCATAAATATCGCGCTCCACATAAGCAAAAAGATAATCTCTCTGTTCTAGAGCATGCGAAAGGGGTATATACTCCCTCGGTGTCAATAGCCCACTTCGCTAACTTTTTATATTCTAAGAACATAATTAGATCAGTCAACTGGGGCGTTAGAATACCCCGACTGCACCTCTGCTAAGACTCCCCCAATGTTGGCCGTGCGTGGCGACCCGTAATGCTTAAGGATGGAACCCAGGTGATTGAGGTCCTTACTAATTATTATTATTACTAGCAAATATATGCACCCTGCGGGTGCAAGTATTTAAGTTTTAATGTAATGAAATATCGTATTAAATTAGAAAGTCTAATAAGAATGCAGATAAAAAGATTGAAACAGAGTGGGGTATATAATAGAAAAATAGAAATGAAACTTACTCTTCCATCATTCCCGTCTTTCATTGCTGAATTTTACTTATTTAAACTATTTAGTTAAATTAGGAAATAAAGAAAAATTACACTTATTTTTTCTTGTTAATGGATTTCATTTAAGATTCATTGGAGAGATTTTTGCTTATATTCATTAAAATAAAACCAAATAATTAAAAAATCAGTTAATACTAAGCACATATTTAATAAAATCACATTCTTAATATCAATATGCAAATTAGCCTTCCCGTTCACACTGCAAACCGCTATTTTTGTATATATAATACAATTGCATGTTATTAGTATGTAGACCTGGCCAACGGTGGGGAGTGCTATAATTAACGGCGTCGATCCCAGGGGGCCATCCCCCAGGCAGCACTGCCCCCTTGATTTAAAGGGGCAGGGCTGGTTTATTGCCCAGTGCCTGAGGCGCCCCCTTGAGGGGAATGCCGACGGGATCGACGCAATTTTTCACCTGCACTCCATGAGCTTCGGCTTGTGGGTGTCCCACGTTAATAGGGACTTTGTGCCTGACCCGTACAAGTGGGTACGCGGTAAATACTATGTAGATATGGTCAACAGTGGCTTCGGCCTCTGGACCATTGCTATAATTAACGGCGTCGATCCAGGGGCCATCCCCCAGGCAACACCTGCCCCCTCGATTTAAAGGGGCAGGGCTGGGTTTATTGCCCAGTGCCTGAGGCGCCCCCCTTGAGGGGGAATGCCGACGGGATCGACGCAATTTTTTCACCCGCCACCCCATGAGCTTCGGCTTGTGGGTGGTCCCACATAAATAGGGACTTTGTGCCTGACCCGTACAAGTGGGGTACGCGGTAAATACAGTAGATATGGACAACACTAATAAAAAGGTGAAGCAATTTTATTAATAATTGAGGTTTAAATATAAATAAAATCATGAAGAATGTGATGAAAATAACTATGTTAATTGTGACTCGATTAGTAATATAGTTTCGGTTACAGACTGAAAAACACACAATCTCCATTATAATAAGATAAGATATTATGGATGAGCGTTGTATATTTGAGTGTGTATGAATAAA
>CM042175.1:52133010-52180510 GCA_023376005.1 Doryteuthis pealeii | reverse complement strand
CTAAACCGGCCCTGTCACTCCTTCACACGAGCAGGATGTGACACAGGCCCAATTTCTTAAGCTGAGTTTAACAGGTTTGAATTCAGAGTTTTATTTTTCCTAGACTGATTACCTAACCAAGGTTAAAGAGCCCAGTCTACCCTAATATTTTCCCATTGCTGGAGGGAGAAGTGGCGGATTCATACCTTTCCCAAGAGTATTAGTGCAATTTGTTTTCTTCTCCATAACACGTCATCTCTCCATTCGGAAATGGGTGCCAGAACGTAACGAGCGTTGACACGGCATCCCTCAATTCCGACAAGGAGAGCGTAGTGTTACAGTCTTACTTGGATTGTTAGTGTGATAGGAGGTAAGTGGCCGTACAGCTAATTCCTTATGGGATGTTGCTACCAAGATTTGCTCTGGACAGCATGCCACATCCTCGTATAGTCACCATCTAGCTTTTTTCTGTAAGCGATTTGCTAAAGTCCAATTGGTACTGCCATACAGTTACACAGACACGGTCCACTCTGGTGTGTCCATAGGAATTAGTCCCTTAATTATCCAGCAGTGTCTACCGTGTCTTGATAGTCTCACTTGGATTGTTTGTGTGATAGGTGGTAAGTGGCCGTACAGCTGCTTTGTTGTGGGAAATTGCTTGGGTGCGTGCCCTACAAATGTTGTATACCCTTTCTTTACTTCTATTATTCTTCTGCTCATCTTTGGTATCTTACGTTCTTCTTCTAGCGTCTGGACTTCGTCTTGCTGGTTGGTCATCCTTGATTCATTTCTTCTTCTTCTAGGTCAGTCTTGTTGCCAAAACATTCATCAACCACAAAACCATATTATTTATTTAAACCTTTATTTACTTAACTAAACATATTTCTCTAACTAAAAACAAAGCACGTGTGCAGTGAGCTCCAGCTAAGGCCTTATCTGCCTGACGTCCAAGCTGAAACTGAGAGCCAACCAGGTTCCACGTGACTTCACGTATTTCGCGGGCTTTCTGTAATATTCCATGGAAAGTCCCGCCCGTGATATGAAAAGGGGCCATCCCTTCAGAAATACAGGGGGTTGACAATAATGTATGCATAGCTTATGTAATACAAACTCTCCGCTTAAAATATTTTACAACAGTACCTATTGTAAAATATTTCTATCTATTCCTTGTATTTCTTTCTCTTCATATCTATCTATCTATCTATCTAGATACATATATCTATTTATTAATAGATAGAAATATCTCAATATTTTCTATCTATTCTATCTATTTCTTTCTCTTCATATCTATCTATCTATATATATATAGATACATACATATGGTGATTGCCGCTTCTTGACAGAATAAGGCCATTTCTACAAGTAGTCCAGATGTGAGCAGTTGTGAGCACGCAGATGGCCCACGGATCCAGCTTGTTTTTTTTTATGTACCCTATCACACATATGAAATCCTCGACATACAGGCGCTGCACACAGGTCAGACTTCAATGTAGGAAATGTTTCCATGGCGTCCGTCAGGTGTCGCTTCAGAATGGAGGGCTCGAGTCAACTTACCTCAAACTTCTTACAGCTATCATCGACCTGTCTTTCCATGAGGATGTGTATCCAGACCTCCTGTCAATTGGACCTTATAGCTGGAGCTGATTTCCGCAAGAGCATCGGTGTCTGTCCCTTATCGAGATACTTCCCAGTCACGATGCAAGTATGTAGTTTTGGGTTTTCCCAGTCTCAAGATCGGGAGGTGTCCAGACATTCCAGGTGGCTATTCTTAGCCTTGTTTTTGTGTTGTAGTATTTTCTAGTTTTCGCCCAGCTAATGTGGACAACCGTCGAAGCGTTGGTTTCTGGCCAGCTTGATAGGTGAACCGGAATTTGTTTAGGTCACCTTTTCTAGACACTTCCCAAATGGCTGGGTGAACAGTGTTAACCAAGGGGCTGCTCATTCACCCACAACCTCGCCGAGGCACGTTATGTTCTGGCACTCATATCCGAATGGAGTGATGACGTGTCGATCGTTCTGTTCTGGTTCCATCGACTGGCACTCATATCGAAAGGAGTGATCACGTGTCGACGCACGTTATGTATCCATGCGTGTCGACGCTCGTTATGTTCTGGGCACTCATTCCGAATGGAGTGATGACGTGTCGACGCTCGTTCTGTTCTGGAACTCATATCCGAATGGAGTGATGACGTGTCGACGCTCGTTATGTTCTGGAACTCATATCCGAATGGAGTGGTGACGTGTCGACGCTCGTTCTGTTCTGGCATATCGAATGGAGTGATGACGTGTCGACGCTCGTTCTGTTCTGGCACTCATATCCGAAGAGTGATGACGTGTCGACGCTCGTTATGTTCTGCCACTCATATCCGAATGGAGTGGTGAAGTGTCGACGCTCGTTATGTTCTGGACTCATATCCGAAAGGAGTGATGACGTGTCGACGCTCGTTATGTTCTGGCACTATATCCGAATGGAGTGATGACGTGTCGACGCTCGTTATGTTCTGGCACTCATATCCGAATGAGTGGATGAGATGTCGACGCTCGTTCTGTTTTGGTACTCATATCCGAATGGAGTGATGACGTGTCGACGCTCGTTCTGTTTTGGTACTCATATCCGAATGGAGTGATGACGTGTCGACGCTCGTTCTGTTTTGGTACTCATATCCGAATGGAGTGGTGACGTGTCGACGCTCGTTCTGTTTTGGTACTCATATCCGAATGGAGTGATGACGTGTCGAGCTCGTTTGTTCTGGGAATGGAGTGGTGAGTGTCGACGCTCGTTTGTTCTGGCACTCATATCCGAATGGAGTGATGATGTGACGCTCGTTATGTTCTGCATCATATCCGAATGAGGTGTGTGTCGACGCTCGTTATGTTCTGCCATATCCGAATGGAGTGATGACGTGTCGACGCTCGTTCTGTTCTGCCTCATATCCGAATGGAGTGGTGACGTGTCGACGCTCGTTATGTTCTGGTACTCATATCCGAATGGAGTGATGACGTGTCGACGCTCGTTCTGTTCTGGCACTCATATCCGAATGGAGTGATGACGTGTCGACGCTCGTTATGTTCTGGCACTCATATCCGAATGGGTGAAAAGTGTGCTATTTATGTTCTGGCCTCATATCCGAATGGGTTGATGACGTGTCGACGCTCGTTATGTTCTGGCACTCATATCCGAATGGAGTGTGAAGTGTCGACGCTCGTTCTGTTCTGGCACTCATATCCGAATGGAGTGGTGAAGTGTCGACGCTCGTTTATGTTCTGGCACTCATATCCGAATGGAGTGATGACGTGTCGACGCTCGTTATGTTCTGGCACTCATATCCGAATGGAGTGATGACGTGTCGACGCTCGTTATATTCTGCCACTCATATCCGAATGGAGTTGTGATGTGTCGACGCTCGTTATGTTCTGCACTCATATCCGAATGGAGTGATGACGTGTCGACGCTCGTTCTGTTCTGGCACTCATTTCCGAATAGAGAGATGTCATGCTAGATGTTTGTTACATTACGGCTTCGATATAACCTAGGTTAGGACACTAGTCTCGGAGAAGGAAAACTCTGAATTTAAACCTATCAAACTCCTCTAAGAAATTGACCCTGTGTCACACACCCTGCTCAAGCGGAGGGGTTGGTACATCTGTATGAGTTTACGTATGAGTGCGCATTGTCAGAATGAATGGGTACATCCGAACAGGTCTCTGTTTTCGCCCTGTCGGCAGGGGGTGTAGAATACGAACCGACTGTACTTCTGTAGAGGGGTATGACCCCATGGAGCCATCTGTTGGCCGTGATTGGCGATCTGTGACGGTTAAGGCCGGAATCCTGGTGGCTGGGCCGTCCATGACATGCAACACTCCACTTTTGCCCTTACTTGGGCTAGACGGACGATTGGTTAGGCCTCCTTCCGATCAATCGACTGATCCGTCAGATCCTAACACCTATATGATTGCTCCAACCCTAATGGTTCGAATAGAGATGATGTTGTTGATAGTGGAAATATTTGTATACTTAACTCTCTGTGGCGGTATTAAATTGGAGAGACTGAAATCCTGGTTTTTGGGCTGCTGTTCAGTTGACTGGTAATTCTATGATGTGTGGAGTCTAGTTTGGTTTGGTTTATTTTGTTTTACGGCATATCAACCTATTTGACACATAGATGGATCTTAACAGGTACTACACTCCGGGTCAGAGTGAACTTGNGCGACAATGGTATAAGGGGGCCACATTCCCAAACCTCCAAAACTGGAAATCACCATAAAAAGAGTTTAACATACTCAGTACATTAAGAACTCATCACCGCCTTCTAGCACCTATATGATGAAAGTTGGGGTTGCATGAGGCAATAGGGTTGGGCAATCATATAGGTGCTAGGGCTTGACGTACCAGCTGATTGATCGAAAGGACTCTCCAGCCTCCCGTCTTGCCCAAGTAAGGGCCAAATGGTATGTTGTATGTTATGGACTGCGCATTTCCAAATGGAGGGATGGTGTGTCCACGTTGCTTATGTTACGGCTCTTAGTTCGAATGTGTTGATAGTAAAATGTTAGTATTCTTATCTCTCTGTACCGGTATTAATTAGAGAGACTGAAATCCTGATTGTTGGCTGCTGTTCTGTGACTGGCAATTCAGAAAATCGGAGTTTGGAAACCAGCTTGGGGTTGATGATATAGCCTTTCTACCATTTAGAGTTTTTTATAGTAACACGAGCCACTTCTTTTTCCTCATGAGAATTTTATTTCTCCCTAAAAATATGTTGTAGAGGAGTTAACACCACTACAGGATGGAACTGGCTCATAGTCTAAATAGTCGACCAATAGTGATAGAAGGGAAAAATTATATTCAGACAAAAATCACTGCGTTTGACTACAACATTTGACCCTCCTTTTTGTTAAATTGTCTTTGTAAATTGTTCTACTTCTTGTTATATATTGTAAGAAGTATCTGTTAGCACCAGATACAAGTGCTGAAATAATATATATATTATTATATATATATCAAGCACACTATTTCTCTGTGTATCTTTCTCACCTCAACGATACACAAGTATAAAATGCATTGCAATGATTTTCAACTATAAAAATGGATTGGAAATGATTTTCACTATAAAAATGCATTAAATTATTTTTACTATAAAATGCATTGGAAATTATTTTTACTATAAAAATGCATTGGAAATTATTTTTACTATAAAAATGCATTAGAATGATTTTTACTATAAAAATGCATTGAAATGATTTTTACTATAAAATGCATTAGAAATGATTTTTACTATAAAAATGCATTCGAAATGAATTTACTTAAAAATGCATTCGAAATGTAATAAGTACTGTTAGCACAGATACAGCTGCTGAATAAAATATATCTCAAGCACACTATTTCTCTATGTATTCTTTTCCTACCCTCAACGATACAACAAAAAACATGTCTTCCTTTCTGTATTTATTAAGATTTAGGTAAGGGGCCGTACAGCTTTTTGTTTGTGGGGTGTGATTCCCAGAATTTATTACGGACAGTACAAAATTTTTATGTAGTGTCATCTCGTTGCTTGTTTTTGTTTTTGTTTTTGTTTTTTTCCTACGTTTCGTCAAAGTCCGATGGAAACCAATTTAATCAAACAATCAAATCTGTCCCAGATTCTGTCCACAAATATTCTGATTTATGCTGAAGAATTTTGATTTGATGGAAACATTCTAAAATTGAAATGTTATTACTTAAGGAGAAATTCTAGAATTTATATTTAATCAAAGGAACAGATCGAGACTAGACGCAAACGAAAAAGGAGAAAGGGTTACAACGAAAAAAAAAAATAAACTCGCAAGGAGGGAAATAATAATAATAATAATATAAAATAATAATCTTATATAAGGAGATGTTAATTCGAACTTAGCGGACCTAAAATTCCCACCATCGTATGTCACCCCGCCAAAGAAAAAAAATCTAAAATCAGGGATTAATCGAATTTAATGAAATTTTCATGTGTTGATAATTAATGAATAAAAAATATTAATGCACCAGTTATTTATTTGAAAACTTTTGCATTTTTTCAGGTCAGTTAACTTTGAAACCACGATCTTTAGGGTACACAGCATTGCTAAAGACACATGTTCAAAGTTAATTCTGCCAGTAATTCCGAATCTTTAGTGCTACCGTATTAGGTGAGCAGTATATTTAGTATTATCTGCGTTATTCGGATATTGTCCCTAATCTTGCAGTGTGATTTCTAAACGTTTTCGGCGATATGCTCTCCGGCCTTCTCAACGGTATTTCTTGCGGCTCGGACCTTCTCGGACTCGGAACTTCTTTTCGAATCAGAACTTTCTTGTCGGAACCATAACAGAACTTTTCTCATTCCGCTAACTAGCTGGAGAGAGTAATGTTAATATTTTTCTAACGGCCTCTACTCAGATTGAACCGGAATCCAGAATAACTGTCACTTTTAGAACTGTCCTTAACCTAAACACCTTATCCACTAGACCCATTGTCCAATTGCAACAATTCAGTGGAATTTTGGAATTATGAACCTAATGTCTGTGTTTGCTAAATATCACCTATTCATTTTTTATCGTATGATTTTTTTACCTAGACTATATTGTTTTTTTTTTTTTTGTGTGTTTTTTTTCTAATCTGATCTACCTTTCTTAAGATGGGTTCCCATATTGTATCATTCTATCCTACGTCTGCTTAACAGCCCAGTACAGCCTATCAATGTCTGTGATTCTTTGAGGCGTCTTCTCTTCCAATTCTTTCTATCTATTATTCCATTCGATCCATAAGGGCAGATTTTCGCTTTCATTCCATATATGTCAGCCATACCCCGACTTTTCTATTTCTCCTCGGCCACTGCTTACATGTTCTTCTAGTCTTACTTTAGTGTGCGATGTTTCACCTGTGTGAATCTTGCCACACTGCATTGGATGGAATACACACAATTTTGCATTGTTTCTTTTGGGCTTGAATCACGAATGTTTACGAAGATGAGTCACCCTGAAATGTTCTCCTGATGTCATAGATTACATATTTTCTTCTTCTCCCTTTCTTCTTTTTTTCTTTCTTCTTTCTTCTCTTCTTTCGACTTTCATTCTTCTTCTTGCTTGTCTTTTCTTTTACTATCTTTCTCTTCCTCTTCTTCTTTCATTTCCTTTTGTTTTCTTCTTCTTCTCTTGTTCTTAATCTCATACTTTTCTTTTCTTCTTCTTCTTTTCTTCTTCTTTCGTTTCTTTTGTAAATCTTCTTTTCTTTTCTTCTGTCTTCTGTTCTTTCTAATCTTATATCTTTTCTTCTTTTCTCTCTTCTTTTTTCCACTTCTCTGTCTTTCTTCTTTTCTTTTCTTATTATCTTCTTTCTTTTTTCTTCCTGCTCTTCTCTTCTTGTCTTTTCATCTCTTCATTTCTTTCTTTCTTTCTTCTTTCTCTTTGTTCTTGTCTCTTCTGTCTTCTTCTTTCTACTCTTCATTCTGTCTTCTTCCTTCTTTTCTTCTTCTTTCTTTTTCTTCTTCATTCTTCATTCTTTCTTCTTTCTTTGTACTCATTCTGTGGCTCTTCTTCTCTTACTTCTTTCATTACTTTCATTTTTCTTTCTTTCTTTTCTCTTCTTTCTTTCTTTTTCTTTCTTGTTGTACACCTTCATTCTTTGTTTCTTTTCTTTCTTTCTTCTGCTTCTTTTCAACTTTCTTTCTTACCATCTTCTGTACTTCTCCTTTCTTCTTTTTTCGTCTTTCTTCTTTTTTCTTTCTTTCTGTTTTCTTTTTTCTTCTCTTGTCTTTCTTTGTTCTTTCTTTCTTCTTTACCTCTTTCTTTCTTTTTCTTTCTTCTTTTCTCTTTCTCTTTCTTCTTTCTCTTCTTTCTGTTCTTACTTCTTTCTTTACTCTCTTCTTTTCTTTCGTCTTCTTCTTCTTTTCTTTTTCTTTCTCTTCTTCTTTCTTTGTTCTTTCTTCTTTCTTTACCCCTTTCTTGCTTTCCATTCTTTCTTGCTTCTCTTTCTTTCTTTTCTTTCTCTTTTTCTTCTTCTTCTTTTTCTTTCTTTCTTCTTTTTTTCCTTCGTCTTTCTTCTTTTACTCTTTCGTTCTTTTTCTTCTTTGTTTTTTCTTCTTGTCTTTCTTCTTTCTTTTTCTTCTTTCTCTTGTTCTTTCTTTCTTTGTTCTTCTATATATGTCTTTCTGTTCTTTCCTGCCTCTTTCCTTCTTTGTAACCTCCCCATATCTTTCCGCCTACCATTACCTTATAATACCACAACAATGAACATCTCTTTTCTCTGCCAATAAAAAAGCGTTAAATATTATATATATAAACTCAATTTATTTTTATACAAGTAAATATATCAAATATTATCAAATAAATATTATAATAGATTTTAATTAGATTAAAATTAACTAATTAATTGATTCATAATTATTTCATTCATTTCATAGAAAACATTTTCTATTCAAAAATTCGTATTATATTTCATCACATATCGAATCTTAATTTATTTTGATAATTTATTCGGAAATTATTGCTGCTTTTCTTTTTATTTGATAGAACAATTATGTTAGAAAAAATATCTATTCAGATTGCCAAAGAGTATTAACACACACACACACACACACACACACAAAAATAATTATATATATATATAATTATATATATATATAATTATTAATATATATATATAATCATTGCAATTCAGTCTCGAAAGACTATGATAGAAGTTTTGTGTGCCCCTGAAGTTGCAGCGCCTCCTGTGACTATGAAGTCCATGTTTGAAAAACATTCTCGACCACAGATTTTGCATTTGTAGTTGTCCCTGTAATGATGATGTTCCGATGCTTTGTTGCCGTTGCTTTCTTATGGACCTCTTAGCTTCATGATGTTGTATCAGGGTGACTTCTGACATGACAGTCCTCTATGGAGATTCTGCCGCCACCGAGGGCGGTCTTGAGCCAAATTTTCCCAGCTGGAAGGGACAATGCCAAAGCACCTGAGATCATTTTTCAGACATCCCTGAATCGCAGTGGGGCGACCAAATCCTGTCTTTTACCAGCACTTAAGCTCTTGCCATAGAGGATGTCTTTCGATTCTCCATCATCCATCGACGTACATGACCCAACCAATCGGAGACGACGTTGTCTCAGTTAGAGTGGTACAAGCTGGGAGTTGAAGCTCTCTCTAGACTGCTGTATTGATCCTTCCTTCAGTTATGCCAAGTAACCTACTAAGCAGCAAGTAGAAGTAGTTTATCCCGCCGCTCTTTGGGAGATAAGTCCATGTCACTCCATAAATAGGTCTGATAACACATACCCTATACTTGTACCTTGTACGGATAGTAGCTTGTTGTTCCCACACTCTGCTGTGAGCTTTCCAAAAAGTGAGGCAGCTTTTCCATCCGCAACTGAGTTCAGTATCAAGGTTGTCAAGTGAGACAGGTGTCAGTGATGGTGGACCAAGGTAGGTGAAGTGTACAGATTCCAGGGTTGTAGTTGTGATTAGGGAGGATTACAGGCTGGTTTTCTTGTATACAATGGTCAGGCTGAAGTCCTACAGCTTGAGTGAACGTCTATGAGTGTTTGCAGTGCTCCTGGAGTGTGCTACCCTGCTGCATCATCAGCACAATAGCAGTCCCGAACGAACAAATTCTTGACTTTTTTGCTTTCTAGACGCTTGAATAGAACAGATACCACTCTGTCCTCCGTGTAAGGTAGACTCCTTCTTTGTTTTACCAAAATCCTGGCGCAGAAGAGGGTAAAGAAATCCCAAAACGACACATCATATAATATTATTAATATAATATAATATATATATATATATATAATATATATATAGGAAAAGGTGTGGTGAACCGAAAATAAGGTAAAAATATAGAATGAAAAAAAACTCAGACACGTTCCTGATAATTCAATAAAGCTGAAGACGCCTAGTTCAACTCTAGCAAATACTACACATTTGTCTAATTTTGTTCTTTCATTCCTCATATTACCTTCATATATATTATATATATATATATTAATATATATATTATATATATACCGTCTAGAGAAGGAAACTCTGAATTCAAGCATGTTAAACTCGCGCTTGAGATAAGGCGATGAAGGGTACTCCACACTCACAGAATCGCACTTCACAACTAATCAGTTTAATGTCATGACCCAGGACAATACATCCTCAGCTACCGCCTTCTAGCACATATATGATAAAAATGGAGGCGCTTGGTCGAATGGTCAGAGTCGTAGGAAAGACTGCTCGTCACCCGAGGTTCAATTCTCGACGAAGCTGTGTGCTTTCACATGGCGCTAATACCCTTTGGGAAAGTAATAATCCAATTCCCCTCCAGCGAGTAAATAGCCAAGAAGCAGACGGACTCATCTCTTCTGTGGAAAGAGAGAGAATGATCCATTTAAAGATCAGACTTGAAGAGGCAAAAAGGCCGAAATAAATTTACTTGTGAGGAACTAAGGTATTCATATATTACTCATTTATTTGTTTATTTCTAATACTCCCTATATGTAAAATATATGCACAAAATCTTTATATGTACTTTTGAGTTCTCTATTTTGGTTGAATGCTATCACGGAAACACTTGATCCCTGACCCCTCCCCACACACACACTTATATATACATTTATATATATATATATATATATAGTGTGAACAAAAATTATTTTTAAGACAATCAGGAATATTTCTTGTTTGTTGTTTAATCTCAACTAGTTTCGACCTTCGGTCATCTTCAGGAGAAAATTTATTATTTGAAGAAATTGTTGATACATTATTAGAAAGGGAGCATTATAGAAGAGTTATAAATGTTCAAGTGTTATAGTGGGTTTAACATGCTGTTAAAATCCGTGTAGGCGAGTGTGTCTGATAGTAGCATGTTCATTCGTTGTGAAGAACCTCTATATATATATATATTTGGAAGATATGTGCTTAATTGAAGTCATACCTAATTTTGAAAATTAATTAGTTAATAATTAATGAATTTAGGCGGGCATATATGTTCAAATGTAAGGCTAAACAAATCGAGAAAATGCCAATCCCTGAATGTACATTTCGACATACAGGAATTGACATTTTCTCGATTTGTTTAGCAGGACACTATAAAATCACTTGAAGAAAATGTAAGTTACAAATACTTAGGAATTTTAGAAGCAGATAATATCAAGCAAGCAGAAATTAAAGGAAAAGTTAAAAAAAAAAGAATATCTCAGGAGAACTAGAAAACTTCTAGAAACTAAACTCAACAGCAGAAATCTGATCAAAGGAATCAATATGTGGGCTGTCCCCATTATAAGATACTCAGGATCATTCTTAAAATGGACAAAAGAAGAACTCAGACAGATTGACCAAAGGACGAGAAAATTAATGACCATGCACAAGGTTCTCCACCCTAGAGACGATAGAGATAGATTATATGTGTCAAGAAAGGAAGGGGAAGAGGTCTTGCCAACATAGAGGATTGCGTAGAAACCACAATCCAACAACTCGAAGACTACACAAAGACAGATTACTTATGGCGGCCAATAATAGTAGATGTGATAGATGGACAAACAGAAAAAACAACAAAGACTAGAAAACAAAAATGGGAAGAAAAACAATTATATGGACGCTTCAAACGACAAATTGGAGAGGTTGCACATGAAAAGACTTGGACATGGTTAAGAAAAGGAAACATCGAAAGAGAAACTGAATCACTTATAATTGCTGCACAAAATAATGCCATAAGGACAAACTATATCAAAGCGAAAATTGATAAGACCCAACAAAATAGTAAATGTAGACTTTGCGGTTATAGAGATGAGACTGTAAACCATGTACTCTGCGAATGTAACAAACTAGCAAAACGGGAGTACAAAACTAGACACTGGGTTGGGAAGGTGATCCACTGGGAATTATGCAAAAAATTAAATTTTCTCCATACAACAAAATGGTATATGCATATACCAGAATCTGTTCTTGAGAACGAAACGCATAAAATTCTCTGGGACTTTGAAATAAAAACGGATCACCTTATCCCAGCAAGAAGACCAGACCTAGTGTTCATTACCCAAAAAAAAGAACTTGTCAACTGATGGATTTTGCAGTTCCAACAGATTACTGGGTGAAGCTAAAGGAAAATGGACAAATACCTGGACCTTGCCAGAGAACTGAAAAAGTTAGGGAATATGAAAGTCAAAGTGATACCAATTGTAGTTGGTGCACTTGGAACAGTCCCAAAGGGATTGGAAAATCTGGATATCAGAGGAAATATTGAGACCATCCAGAATACTGCACTGCTGCAATCTGCCAGAATACTCAGAAGAGTCCTGGAGACCTGAGGAGACTTGCTGTCACTCAGACTCCAGTGAAAGACCATCAGCTAATGCTGATGTAAAGACTCAAAAGGAGTGAATAATAATAATAATCTTATTATAATGGAGATTGTGGGTTTGTCTGTCTGTAACCGAAACTATATTACTATACAAGTCACAATTTCCTTTGTTATTTACATCACATTCTCCATGATTTTATTTTTATTTAAACCTCAATTATTAATAAAATTGTTTTACATCATTAAGACTGTTGACCATATCTACATCCTAATAACATGCAATTGTATTTATATATACAACAAAATAGCGTATTACAGTGTGAATGGGAAGTATAATTTGCATATTGACCTTAAAAATTTGATTTTAATAAATATATGCTTAGTATTATTGATTTCTAATTGTTTGGTTTTATCTTAATGAATATGAGCAAAAATCTCTTTAATAAATCTTAAAAGAAATCCATTAACAAGAAGAAATAACTAATATTATTCTTTACTTCCTATTTTAACTGAACAGTTAAATTAGGAAAATTTACCAATGAAAGACGGGAGTAAGGGAAAATGATGGAAGAGTTAGTTTCAAAGTTGTTCTATTTTTTAATCATACCCCCTCTGTTTCAAATCTTTTTATCTGTATTCTTATTCAGTTTCATTAGCCTTTCTAATTTAATATGATATTTTATTATATTAAAACTTAAATACTTGCACCCGGAGGGTGCATACATTTGCTAATAATAATAATAATAATAATAATGTTGTGGAGGAGTTACTACCCTACAGTATGGACTGGCTCATAGCCTTATAAAAGTCGACGTAGCAATGATAAAGTCGGGAAAAATATATTCGGACGAAATCACTGCGTTTGACTACAGACATTTCACCCTCCTCATTCTTGTACGTTTGTCTTTGTGAATTGTTCTACTTCTTGTTTTTATGTAATAAAATAGTACCAGATGCAAGTAATGAATAAAATATATCTCAAGCACATTATAAAATAATATATATATATATATATATATATATATATATATATATATATATATATATATATATATGAAACTACTGCATAACTTGTTTGGAACATCAAAGTTTTCGTTTTGAATTCATATTATTTTCGTCTCCTCTCTCGATGAGTCCGGATTAAAAACAAGCTCTGAAGATGATTTTTATAAATCGAAATATTGTTCAATATTAGCTATGAATATGATATAAAATGTTTTCACTTTAACAGCATATTGTGTTGTTTTCATATCCTTTTATCTATACTCATATATATATATACACCCCCCATATATATATATATATATATATATATATATATATATATATATATGCATGAGACAGACAGATAGATACAGAGTTTGAATTATGCAATCATTAACTTAAATCAGCAGGGGAACACCTAGGTTGAGAATTTCGAATATAATTTTACGCCCCATTGCCTTTGAGATATGTTGTTATTTAAGACACAAGCAAACCTGCATTTCAACCTTTCTCATTATTAGAAAAAACAGAGTTGTTGCAGTTACCCCCCCCCCCTCACACACAGGTGTAAAGTTTATATATAAATATTTGAGTTTTATAATTTGCTTGAAGCATTGTGTAGATATTAGTTTGGCGGTTGACTTTGAAGGTTATCACAATGTAAGTGTAAAGAAAAAGGATATAACTAGGATAGTGTTCATTTACCTGTGATTTAATTTCTTAATATTTCGGGATGAAAATCCTTTCTTCAGAACACTTCTAAAAGTTCGGAGCTTTATAAGATGCTCCATGATATATATATATATACTAGCAAATATATGCACCCTCCGGGTGCAAGTATTTAAGTTTTAATGTAATAAAATATTGTATTAAATTAGAAAGGCTAATGAAACTAAATAAGAATACAGATAAAAAGATTTGAAACAGAGGGAGTATAATAAAATATTCAAAACAGAGGGAGTATAATAAAAAATGGAACAACTGAAACTTACTCTTCCATCACTCTCGTCTTTCATTGTTATTTTTTCTAATTTAAGTATTTAGTTAAAAGAGGAAGTAAATGATAAAATGAGTTATTTTTTCTTGTTAATGGATTTCATTTAAGATTCATTGAAGAGATTTTTGCTTATATTCATTAAAATAAAACCAAACAGTTAGAAATCAATGATACTAAGCACATATTTATTAAATTCGATTTTTTAATATTAATATGCAAATTAGCATTTCCGTTCACACTGTAAACCACTATTTTGTTGTATATATAAATATAATTGCATGTTGTCAGTATGGAGACATAGTTAACAGTATTAATAATGTAAGACAATTTTATTAATAATTGAGGTTTAGATAAAAATAAAATCATGGAGAATGTGATGTCAATAACTAAGAGAATTGTGACTTGAGCAGGAATATAGTTTCGGTTACAGACAGAAAAACACACAATCTCCATTATAATAATAATAATAATAATAATATATATATATATATATATATATATATATATACAGGGTGCGTCAAAATTCACGCAAATTATAAAGTCTTGCTTAAATGTATATTAAATCATATTAAATGAAACTAAATGTAATCAAAAGAAAGCAAAGTTAATGGGGTTTGTAACATTACAACAAATGTTCAATTATACCGCCTTCTTCTTCAATCACCAGCTCTGCCCGTTTCACCAAATTATTCACGGCACGACCAAGTTCATCACAGGAAACTTTATTTACCTCTGAAATGATGCAATCTTTGAGCTCATTAAGATTGTTAGGCCGAAATTGATGGAATACGCGGGCCTTCAGCATGCCCCAAAAATAGAAGTCCAGTGGGCTGAGATCAGGCGACCTTGGTGGCCACGGTGTTCCGTATCCTCGGCCAATCACACAATGTTCTTGAAATTTTGAAGCCAGAAAATCTCGAGCCAACAACAAATAGTGGGGAGGAGCTCCATCGTGTTGAAAGACAACAGTCCTCATTTTACGATTTATATTGTTTGTATAACATATATAAAAGTAATGTTAACTAATATATTATTGGTGGAATAATTTTGAACAATATAAATGTGCGTGCATTTTGACTCACCCTGTATATATATGAAATAAAAATGGATCACCTTATCCCAGCAAGAAGACCAGACCTAGTGCTGATTAACAAAAAAGAAAGAACTTGCATATATATATATATATATATATATATATATATATATATATATATATATATTGAAACAGCTGTACAGTGTTCCACACGTGACGCGTTATTCGCCGAGTTTGCTTGTCATGATAATTTCCATAATTATCGAATCCTATACGATACACGCATTGTAACTGTCTTCAAAAATATAAATAATGATAATAATAATAATAATGATATATATATATATATATATATATTTATATAATATATATATATATATATATATATATATATATATATATATATGTGTGTGTGTGTGTGTGTGTGTGTGTGTGTGTGTGGAAAGACGATTGGAATGAATCCGACAGAAGGTGGTGGAGATGTGAGGAACAAAAGAACAAAACTCAGACAAAAGTGTGAAGGATATATTTCGCTAGAGCGTTGAGCTCGGCATCATCAGCCGTTTTAATGAATTATCAGGTTATCATACAAGTGTTTTATAGAAGAGGAAGTGTGGCGGGAGAAGGTGGATAGGAGAGGAGGTCAGGTGGGTGGGTAAGCGTTAGTGAGGAGAGGTTTTGAATGGTCAAGCAGGAATCATTGGAGATGAAGAGAAGGAAATTAAAAGGGGAGAGAGATAGAGATTGTAAGTAGAGAGAAAGTAGAGATATATATTGTAAAAGAAACAGGTTAGGGGTGGAGGTGGGTGGCCTTCTTGGAGAAAAATTTGATCAAAGCAGCAGCAAAAGGGTTCCTCACATCTCCACTATATATATATATATATATATATATATATATATATATATATATATATATATATATGAAATAAATATTTAGAAAAAACAAACACATGATGTTTTTTTTTCTAAATATTTATTTCACACTGTCGGATTCACTTCCATTCATTTTTCATATATATATATATATATATTACTATAGAAAAGCTGAGATTTTCACCTTTTAATGTCTAAAGGCTTTTTTCCTGGTTGGTTTTAATGACATGAAATTTATACTAATTTATTCCTTAGTTTTAGGATTACTAAATGTTTCAAAAAATTCAATTGTAATTGGTTCTAATTCAATCTAGAGAGTTAAGACAAAGAGAAATGTGTGTGAAAAAACTTTATCAGCTGAAAAATCAGCAG
This sequence comes from Doryteuthis pealeii, assembly GCA_023376005.1. Taxonomy (NCBI): domain Eukaryota; kingdom Metazoa; phylum Mollusca; class Cephalopoda; order Myopsida; family Loliginidae; genus Doryteuthis; species Doryteuthis pealeii. The sequence goes on along the minus strand of CM042175.1, from coordinate 52,163,986 downwards.
CCAAAGAGATATCTCCCTTCCCACACCTAAAATTTTCTTTCTCACTTTACAGGCCACAGAGAACTTTTTAAAAAATTAAATTTAAAATCAACTAAAATTGAAAATCATGCTTTAAAATATTTTTTAAAAATTACTTTAATTATTAATTTTTTTAATTTATGGAGTCAAAGGAGTAAGCACATCAAATATTTGTTAGTAAAAAAATTAGGAAGAGGCTATTTAGCTGGTTTCGGTAAAATATAAAAACCTACTTGCTAGGCACTGTCAAAATTGCCGGAAAATCCGTATTTTACAAAATACATTAAACCCCCCCCCCACACACACACCCGATTGAAAGAAACTTACTAAAAATCAGTGAATAATCCGATTTTAATGAAATTTTCAGTGTTAAGTTATCAATGAATGAATTTTATAATGCATCAGTTATTTTATTTCAAAACTTACTGATTTTTTTCAGATCACTTAACGCTGACCCCACCCCTTATTTTTGGGGTGCAAAATATCGGTAGGGTTGAAAAGAATTTAAACTAATTACAGTATAAATAAAAAGACAACCCCCCCCCAAAAAAAAAAAAAAAAAAAAACTAAAGGTGTGAATAGAAGAAAAGAAAATTAAGGGTGGCTATCCTGGTAAAAAATAACTACAGAAAATCAAAAAAATAAATTTAAAATAAAAAATAGAATAATAATTTTGTTGATTTAAAAAAAAAAAATTTTTACTCTTTTTGACAATTATTCATTAAAATCGGATAATTCATTGATTTTGGTAATTTTTTTCAATCGGAGGGGTGGGGATAAGTTTATTTTGTAAAATACGGATTTTACGTCATCTTTGGCGACCATGTTTACGATATATTTGAGCAAAATTAACCGAAAAAATAGTTTAAAATGTATTAAAAATAAATTACATATGTAATATTATTTTGCTTGTTTTTTTTATTTATTTTTTTTTGTTTTTTTTACTGATGCTCATTATGTTACTACTTTTCGCCGTAGACAAAAAATAAAATAAAAATAATCGATTTAATCGATTTTAATTCATTTTTAAAATAAAAAGTAGACAACATTTTGGCAGTGTGTATTTTTTGCTTATTTTAGTGACCCTGTAAATATTTCTACTTTGAATTCAAGTAATGTTAAAAATAACAACAGATTTGACACAAAAATGTATTTATATTGATTTATATCTATATTTTGTGAAGGATAAAGAAACAAAAAATTCTTCTAAATGAAAAATATAGTTACCGTCTAATGACTTTGTGATCAAAAATGTGAATTTTTACAAAATTAAAAACATTTTAAAGGAAATGATGAAGGTCAATTTTACTATCATTAATTTTTTCCAAAGTGGAAAAATGGCATTTTCCACTTTCAATTGTTAAAACATAAAAATGTAACCCTAACCACAAACCCATCCTTAAAACTAACCCTGACCCTAACAAGATTAAAATCTTGTCAAGTACCATTTTAAGAAATTAGATTTAAGATAAATTGTTTAAAGGTGTGGTTTGTTTTGTTTTACGGCATATCATCCTCAGTGGGTCATTTAATGCCGATAAAGTTTTGAAATAAATCAATTCTTAATGGATAATACAATTTTTTTATAAATACATTTTTCTATTTAACCCATAGATGGGACCCTAACAGGTACTACCACTGCGGACCAGGGAGCAATGGTGATGAAAGGGTGCTCCACATTCCCCAAACCTCCAGAACTGGAATCTCACCATCAGATAGAGTCATTCCCAGGACATGTAGACACGCAGCCACCGCCTTCTAGCACCCATATGATAAAAAGGGTTGGGGCTTGCCATAAGGGCAATAGGGTTGGGAAAATCATATAGGTGCTAGGGCTTGACGTGACCAGCCGACTGATCGGAGGGGTCCTCTCCGACCGCCCGTCTATCCCAAGATAGGGCCAAAGTGGAGTATTGCGTGTCATGAATTGCTCATCCACCTGGGTTCTATCCTTAAGCATCACGGGTCGCCACCCACAGCCAACAGGTGGCCCCATTGGGGGAGTCTTACCCCTCTGCAGAGGTGCAGTCTAACGCCTCAGCCGACAGGGCGGAAATTGTTTAAATTTAAATAAAGTTTGTTTGAATTGAACAACTACTTTTTAAGCAATTACCTTTTAGATAATCCCAGATTGCTTGTCAACAACTATTTTAATATTTTAGATTATAGATAGTTTGAAATATATTTAAATATATTTAAAATATATATTTGCTGACAATATAGCCTGTCGTCTATTTTATTAGGACTGGTTAAATAAGCCTAAAAGTAAGTCTATTTTATTGAAACTGGCTAACTAGCCTATTCAAAAAATTTATGTAAAATTATAGAATTAAATTGTTTTATTTCTAAATAAATGAAAAATGAAATAAAATAAATAGGAAACTTAATCTTCGTAAATGAAGAGATTTTCAGCCGTGTGGTATGGCAGACAAATCTAAGCATCTGCGCATGCGTAAAACTGACGTAGGTAAATTAGAGAAGTTGCAAAAAAGTACAACCCTCATTTTTTATGTCTATTCTCAATAAAATCCAACTTATTTGGACAGTTTTGGAAAACTTTAGATTGACTACATCCTGTGATTTTCTTTCAACAATCCAGCCTGAGCTCAATGGGTGACCCAATGGGTCATGTTTTTTTCTAGTGCATATATATATATATATATATATATATATATATATATATATTTTATATATAACACACATACACACACATACACACATATACACACTTATGAGCAAAGTAAAGATGAAAGAATTTAAAAAATAAATTAGATTAAATCAAATATAGATAAGTAAATAAACAAATAAATAAATAAATAAATAATAATAATATAATAATAATAATAATAATAATAATAGATGAATAAATAAGTTATATTACGTCCAACACGAAATATTATACATCACCATGGCCACCAAACACAAATACGCTCTTTCATACGCACACATGCGCATGGATTCGGTCATAACGTCACAGTCCACACGCATTTTCATGCGCACGCGCATGACAACATACGCACACGTACAAACAAAAAAAGCGCATTCCCGTAAACACGCAACGCGAGAATACAGTTATAAAAAAATACCATCTGTAACATTTTCAAAAAAAAAGAAATTCATTTAATAGCTTCGTCCAGGAATTGAACTCGGGTCGACGAGTCCAGTTCCCATCTGTTTATATGTATCTGTCTATCTCTCTCTAATGTCTCTACTCTCTCTCTCTCTCTATCACATGAGAACTCTTGTTTATTTACCCGACGAGAAAAGATTACGTAACATGTGTTTGTGTGTGTGTGTGTGCTTGTGTGTATGTGTATGTATATGTGTGTATTTTGGTCTTTCCCCTCTATGTTTTTATATGTTTGGGTGCTTTGTATCACCTCTTAGTGGTGGTCGGAGAACCGTCTTGGCCCATACTCCATACACGTGACTTTGTGTCACATCCTGCCCTTGGAAAATGATTTGAGCAAATACCTACTTATTCTATTCTTTTTTTTTTTTTTAATTCGAATTTTTAAAACACGTTTTTTTTTCTATTTAACCCATATATGGGAACCTAACAGGTACTACCACTCCGGGTCAGAGTAGACCAGTGATTAATGGTGATACAGAAGTACTCCACATTCCCCAGAACTCCAGAATTGAGATACCGACTTTAGGCCACCTCGACGACTTTACTTTACTTACATATGAACATCAGAGATCATCTGAAGATCCGTGGGTAATAAGGGTAAGTAGAGCTACTTAAAATAGACGCATAAGATCAAATTTAGATCAATTGCTGCATACTGCACGCTTAATAGGATTAACAACTTAAGATTTTCGATTAATCGGATTACGGGAGAATTTTTGTCTTGGCAGAAACTTTCATTGTAGGCAAAAGGTTAATTTGAACTCTTTTTCGTGTCTGAATGAAACGTAACAAAAGCAAAACTTATTTATCAATTAAAATTTATCGAGATTTCATCGACACTTAGTGTCAAGTCGCACCGAACATATCAGTTCGTACAAAATCACTGAAGTTTAACGCAACAACTTTCAGTTCTATTAACATGAAGTTTCAACAAAAAAAAAAAGATAAAATTATTTACCCTAAGGTTAGGATTTGACACAAGGTCACAAATATGGTGTATCCAGCGAGGATCGAACTCGCTTTTCAGTAGTAATAGATCGGCGAGTCTCGCTTACCAACTATTACACGACTGTAAGACGTCTCTTGTTTTTCTCATATTAAAGCTGAATTTAAACCTAACCCTAGCCGTAACCCTAACCCTAACCCTAACCCTAACCCTAGCCGTAAATTATGAACGAAAAAAAAAAAACAAACGAAAAATCAAGGAAATTTCACCATTTTTCGTATATTTCTTCTTCTTCTTCTTCTTCTTCTTCTTCTTCTTCTTCTTTGAAAGCTGAATTTAAACCTAACCCTAGCCCTAACCCTAACCCTAACCCTAACCCTAATTTATGAATGAAAAAATTACGAAAAGTCGAGGAAATTTCCCCTTTTCCCCTATATTTCTTCTTCTTCTTCTTCTTCTTCTTCTTCTTCTTCTTCTTCTTCTTCTTCTTCTTTTAATATTAAAGCTGAATTTAAACCTAACCCTAGCCGTAACCCTAACCGTAAATTAAAATCGAAAAAATACGAAAAATCGAGGAAATTTCATATGTAAATTACGTCCTAGTGTAATAGCAAAGGTAGGATGTGACACAAGGTCGCAAGTATTTTGGCATCCAACGAGGATTAAACTCGCTTTTCAGTAGTAATGGATCTGCAAGACTAGCTTGTTAACCCTTACATCACGATAGATCGTCCTATATTTACCCAACCCGTTAACCACAGTGGGTCATTTAATGCCGGAAAATTTCTGAAAGATTTGTAGCGATAGTTTTGAAGAAATAATTTTAAACGTTAAATTTATTATAAACAAATTTTGTATATATATATATATATATATATATATATATATATATATATATATATATATCCGTGGATGCACATATACACCTATATATATATATATACATACACCCGCATATATTTATATATATGAACATATACACGTATATACACACACATATATATCAAATATATATGGACAAATATATATATATATATATATATATATATATATATATATATATATATATATATATATATATGTTGAAAATGGAAATGAATCCGACGATATGTTTAAAGGAAAAAATAAATAAAGGCAAGAAAATGTTGAATGGATAAAATAGATTTAATATGAGTTACTAACATGTGTTTTGGCCAGGAGTTTGTTCATGTACACATCTATTCTATTTATTATCATTATTTTAATCTTTAAGCAAACAAAGAATAACGACCTTCATCAGAGTAAAATGTTTGAAAAAGAAATATCAAACATTTTACTCTTTACAAAATCTTTAAGGGCTTCTCTAAAACATTTTCAAACAAAAATATCCCCGTACCCTTGATAAACATAGGACACCTTACATTTGAAAAAGCTTCAACCAATAATGAGGCGAAATATCAATTGGATTTAGCTGTCTGTGTTGTTATATCCACACTTTCCTCTATTCTCAAATCCGTCACTCCTGATATATATATATATATATATATATATAATATATATATATATATATATATGAGGTGAGGTAAAAGGAAAAGTGAACAAAAATAATGACAAACAGGTCAAAGTAGGAGAAAAATATTTCGTCCCTCTTACGCGAAGAACATCCTCAGTCTGACTTTATACAAAGCAATCTCATCTTCCCACACAAACCACCATCCTCTCAACTCCCCCTCCACTTTATATGATGTTATTCTCATTTCAATCAAATTCCTCCCTAACCCCCCTACCCCTCAATTCCACCACTAACTCACTTTCTCTTCTATAAACACAAATGTACGTATTTTGCTTTGAATAAAGTCAGACTGAGGATGTTCTTCGCGTCAGAAGGACGAAATATTTCTCTCCTACTTGCACTAGTTTGAGTCATTATTTTTGTTCACTTTTCCTTTTTACCTCACCTCATACTGTCAAATTTTACTCCAACTCTCCTATCTTTATATATATATATATATATATGAATTCAACCGCTGAAAATTTTGAAAAATGCATGTTCTGTTTTTAAAAATAAAATAAAAAACATTATATATAAATGTATGTAAAAAACACCTTGAAGACTTTCATCTATAACTCTACGGACTTATCAACGCCACAAGTAAATTTTGGAACTCTAACATCTTTCTTCAAATTACACTGTGGACTTGTATATTTTTAACAGCTGAAATATATACTATACTATTTTGATACCCACTTTACATTTTTATATAAATTTTTACAACAAACTCTTTTGAGTTTTACTACAAACTATAATGCTTCTGATTTTTAAAAATTAGAAATAAAATTTATTTTATTTTTAAAAACAGAACATGCATTTTTCAAAATTTTTAGCGGTTGAATTCAGCGTTCGTTTCTGTAAACAGTCTTTTAACGGATATATATATATATATATATATATATATATATATATATATATATATATTGTCAAATTATGTAAATATATTGTTAAAAGCAGATGTGGTCTGTTCATAAAATTAATTGCTCAATGTAAAAAAATAAAATAAATTATATAAAATGAGAAGATCAAATTATAGAAGTCTTCTAACTAAAGCATGCATCAACCAACAACGCCATACTGTTCTTTTAAAAACCTTTTATTAACTTAACTAAGTTTCTTTTCTTACTAACACACAGTGCTGAGTTGAGTCCAACTAAGCAAGAAATGTCTTTCTTGCTTAAGATCCTCGTTGGAACTGATGAGCTAACTAGCTCTCACGTGACTTCACGTGATTTGCAGGTTTTCCGCCTCTGGGGTCAAAGGTCTCCAACCGTCTGTAAATTTTAATTTATACTACACAGTGTTGTCAGTAATCTATGCTACCATAGATTATGCAACATTGGTATATAGAAGAAATAAGGCTTTATGTCATAGCATTGAAAAAAGGATTTTAACATGCCAGTTTTTTTTTATTTGGCAGCCGTATCTAATAATACTTAACACCTTCAAAAATGTTATATAATCTGTTATAACACATCGGGTATATATAACAGTGAGAGAGATACAGAGAGTATAGGAGTAGCGATGCTTCTAACTCTTCAGCCGCCATATTCTTCTCAGGGCTGACTTCTCTTCAGGGCTTTCTGCTGGGGGTTGATTTTACTTATTATTGGTTCTTTCTTCTTTCTTGTTTAATAACTCAACAACACTTAGTTGTTTTTCCTATGAAGTTTTATTTCAACAACCCAGCCCAGGGAGATAGAGAGCGACTCTCAGAGCGAGCGGACCATTGCATCCGCTCATTCTGGATTTTTCGTCGCCTCAGACTAAACTAATTCTCACGCGTCTAATCACGCGCTACCGACAGAGGAAGTCGGGGTGATGATGACATCAATCACTCATAATCCTAAAGGTTATGAAAATTCCCCAGTTAACTCCCAGGTAAAAAAAACAGTCCCCCTCCGATCAATCGTCTGGTCATGTCAAACCCTAGCCCCAATATTATTGTCTCAACCCTATTGCCTTTATAGCAAGCCTCCAACTCTTTTTTATCATCTATATATTTACCAAGCCCTCCGCACGAGCAGGATGCGACACAAGGTCAATTTCTCAAGCGGAGTTTAACAGGTTTGGATTCAGAGTTTTCCTTCTCCTAGACTGGTTATCTGGCCATCATTAAAGAGTCCAGTCTGCCCTGCTATTTACCCATAGCTGGAGGGAGAATTGGATTCATACCTTTCCCAAGGGTATTAGCGCCATGTGAAATGCAAACAGCTTCGTCGAGGAATTGAACTCGGGTCGACGAGTCCATTTCCTACGACTCTGACCATTAGACCACGCGCCTCCATTTTTATCATATATGTGCTAGAAGGCGGTAGCTGAGGATCGTATTGTCCTGGGTATGACATTAAACTGATCTAGTTGTGAAGTGGAGTTCTGTAGAGTGTGGAGTACACCTTCATCGCCATTAATCTCAAGCGGAGTTTAACATGCTTGAATTCAGAGTTTTCCTTCTCCTAGACTGGTATATATATATATATATATATATATATATATATATATATATATATATATATGAGGTAAATATGAGGAATGAAAGAACAAAATTCAGACAAAAATGTGTAGTATATTTCGCTAGAGTATTGAACTAGGCGTCTTCAGCTTTTATTGAATTATCAGGAGCGTGTCTGAGTTTTGTTCTTTCATTCCTCATATTTTACCTTATTCTGTCGGATTCACTCCAACCCCCTTTTCCTCATATATATATATATATATATATATATATATATATATATATATATATATATATATATATGTGTGTGTTTGGGATCTTCTTTACCCTCCTTCTGCGCCAGGATTTTGGTAAAACAACAGAAGGAGTCTACCTTCACACAAGGACAGATGGTAATCTGTTCAATCTCAGCCGTCTAAAAGCCAAAACAAAGGTCAAGCAATTTGTCGTTCGGGACATGCTATTTGCTGATGATGCAGCAGTGGTAGCACACTCCCAGGAGCACCTGCAAACACTCATAGACCAGTTCACCCAAGCCTGTCAGGACTTCAGCCTGACCATTAGTATAAAGAAAACCAAGACTGTAAATCCTCCCTCAATCAACAGCTACACCCTGGAATCTGTAAACACCTTCACCTACCTTGGATCCACCATCACTGACAACCTGTCATCACTGACAACCTTGATACTGAACTCAGTTGCCGGATCGGAAAAGCTGCCTCAACTTTTTGGAAGCTCACAGCAAGAGTGTGGGACAACAACAAGCTCACTATCCGTACAAAGGTACAAGTCTATAGGGTATGTGTTATCAGCACCCTCATTTATGGAAGTGAAACATGGACCTTATACTCCCACCAAGAGCGGCGGCTAAATAACTTCTACCTTCGCTGCCTTAGAGGTATACTTGGCATCACCTGAAGGGACAGGATCACTAACACAGCAGTCCTAGAGAGAGCTCAACTCCCCAGCTTGTACCCTCTACTGAGACAACGTCGTCTCCGATGGTTGGGTCATGTACGTCGGATGGATGATGGACGAATCCCGAAAGACATCCTCTATGCAGAGCTTACGTCTGGTAAAAGACAGATTGGTCGCCCCCAGCTGCGATTCAAGGATGTCTGCAAAAATGATCTCAGGTGCTTTGGCATTGTCCCTTCCAGCTGGGAAAATTTGGCTCAAGACCGCCCTCGGCGGCGGCAGAATCTCCGCAGAGAACTGTTCATGTCAGAAGTCACCCTGACACAACACCTTGAAGCTAAGAGGTCCAGAAGAAAACAGCGGCAACAAAGCACCGGCACATCAACATCTACAGGGACAACCTTCAAATGCGAAATCTGTGGTCGAGAATGTTTTTCAAACATCGGACTTCACTGTCACAGGAGGCGCTGTAACTTCAGGGGCACACAACAACTTTATCATAGTCTTTCGAGACTTAAATGCCAATGAATATATATATATATATATATATATATATATATATATATATATATATATATATTATATGTGTGTGTGTGTGTGTGTGTGTGTGTTAATACTCTTTGGAATCTGAATAGATATTTTCTCACATTACATTGTTCCTATCATAAAAAAGAAAAGACCGCAATAATTTGCCGAATAATTATCAAAATAAATTAAGATTCGATATGTGATGAAAATATACGAATTTTTGAATAGAAATGTTTTCTATAGAAATTGAATGAAAAATCAAATTATGAATCAATTAATTAGTTAATTATTAAATCTAATTAAAATCTAATTATAATATTTATTTGATAATATATTTGATATATTTACTTGTATAAAAAATACAATATGAGTTTATATATATATATTTAACCTTTTTTTATTGCAGAGAAAAGAAGATGTTCCATTGTTGTGGTAAGATTATAAGGTATGGTAGGGGAAAGATATGGCGGAGGTACAAAGAAAGAAGGAAAGAAAGAAAGAAGGAAAGAACAAAGAAAGAACAAAGAAAGAAAGAACAAAAAGAAAGAAAGAACAAAGAAAGAAAGAAGAAAAAGAAAGAAAGAAAGAACAAAGAAAGAAAGAAGAAAAAGAAAGAAAAAAGAAAGAAAGAGGTAAAAAGAAAGAAAGAACAAAGAAAGAAAGAAGAAAAAAAGAAAGAAAGAAAGAACAAAGAAAGAAAGAAGAAAAGAAAGAAAAAAGAAGAAAGAAGAAAGAAGAAAGAAAGAAGAAAAGAAAAGAAGGGGTAAAAAGAAAGAAAGAAAGAAAAAGAAAGAAGAAAGAAAAGAAAGAAAAAAGAAGAAAGAAGAAAAAGAAAGAAAGAAAAAGAAAGAAAAAAGAAGAAAGAAAGAAAGAAAAGAAAGAAAGAGAAGAAGAAAAAAAGAAGAAAAGAAAGAAAGAAAGAAGAAAAAAGAAAGAAAGAAAAAAGAAGAAAGAAAGAAAAAGAAAGAAAGAAGAGAAAAAAAAGAAAAAGAAAGAAAGAAGAAAAAGAAAGAAAGAAGAAAAAAGAAAAGAAAAAAGAAAGAAGAAAAGAACAAAGAAAGAAAGAGAAAAAGAAAGAAAAAGAAAGAAAGAGGTAAAAAGAAAGAAAGAACAAAGAAAGAAAGAAGAAAAGAAAGAAGAAATAAAAAAGAAAAGAAAGAGGTAAAAGAAAGAAAGACAGAAAGAAAAAAGAAAAAGAAGAAAGAAAAAGAAAGAAGAAGAAAAAGAAAGAAAGAAAAAGAAAGAAAGAAGAAAAAGAAAGAAAGAAGAAAAAGAAAGAAAGAAAGACAGAAAGAACAAAAGAAAAAAGAAGAAAAGAAGGTAAAGAAGAAAGAAAATAGAAAGAAAGAAGAAAAGAAAGAAGAAGAAAAAGAAAGAAAGAAAGAAAAAAGAAAGAAAAAAAGAAAAGGAAAGAAGAAAAAAGAAAGAAAGAAAGAAGAAAAGAAAGAAGAAAGAAAGAGAAGAAAGAAGAAAAAGAAGAAGAACAAAGAAAGAAAAGAAAAGAAAGAAGAAAGAAAGAAAGAAAGAAAAAAAGAAAGAAAAAAGAAAGAAGAGAACCAAAAAAAGAAAGAAGAAAAAGAATGAAAGAAAGAAAGAAAGAACAAAGAAAGAAAGACGAAAGAAAGAAAGAAAGAAAGAAAGAAAGAAAGAAAGAAAGAAGAAAGTAAGAAGAAAAAATATGTAATCCCTATGACATCAGGACAACATTCAGGAGTGACTCCACTCTTCGTAAACATCTCGTCCGATTCAAGCCCCCAACAGAATACAACATGACCAAAAATTGTGTGTATTCCATCCCATGCAGCTGTGGCAAAGAATACAAAGGTGAAACATGCCGCCCACTGAAAGTAAGACTAGAAGAACATCGTAAAGCAGTGGCCCGAGGAGAAATAGAAAAGTCGGGTATGGCTGACCATATATGGAATGAAAAGCGAAACCATCTGCCCTTATGGGATGAATCGAGAATAATAGATAGAGAAGAACATTGGAAGAGAAGACGCCTCAAAGAATCAGCACATATGATAGGCTGTACTGGGCTGTTAAGCAGACCTAGCATAGAAATGAATACAATATGGGAACCCATAATTAAGAAGGCTAGATCAGATTGAGAAAAAACAAAAAAACAACAACAAAAAAAAAAAAAACACAATATGAGTCTAGGTAAAAAAATCATACATAAAAATGAATAGGTAGATATTCTAGCCAAAACAAGACATTAGGTTCATAAGTTCCCAAAATTCCCACTGAATTGTTCAATTGGACATATGGTCTAGTGGATAAGGTAGTTAGGTTAAGACAGTTCTAAGTGACAGTTATCTCTGGATTCCGGGTTCAATCCTGAGTAGAGGCCGTTAGAAAAATAATTAACATTAACTCCTACTCCAGCTATGGTTAGCGGAATGAGAAAAAAGTTCTGTTATGGTTCCCGACAAGAAAGTTCCCGAGTTCGAAAAGAAAGTTCCCGAGTCCGAGAAGGTCCCCGAGCCCGACAAGAAATACCTTGAGAAGGCCGGAGAGCATATCGGCCGAAACGTTGTAGAAATCACAATGAAGATAGGGACAATAGTCCGAATAACGCAGATAATACTAAATATACTGCTCACCTAATAGGATTAGCACCTAAAGATTTCGGATTACTGGAGAATTAACTTTGAACAATGTGTCTTTGAGAATCTGTGTTACGCCTCAAAGATACGTGGTTCAAAGTTAACTGACCTGAAAAAATGCAAAAGTTTTCAAATAAAATAACTGGTGCATTATATTTTTTATTCATTAATATATCAACACTGAAAATTTCATTAAATTCGATTAATTCCCTGATTTTTAGTATTTTTTTCTTTTGGCGGGGTGACATACGATGGTGGAATTTAGGTCCGTTAAGTTCGATTCAACCATCTCCATTATAATAAGATTATTATTATTATTATTATTATTATTATTATTTCCCTCCTTGCGAGTTTTAATTTTTTTTTGTTCTGTTGTAACCCTTTCTTCCTTTTTCGTTTGCGTCTAGTCTCGATCTGTTCCTTTGATTAAATATAGAACATTCTAGAATTTCTCCTTAATGTAATAACATTTTCAATTTTAGAATGTTCCAATCAAATCAAAATTCTTCACCAATAAATCAGAATATTTGGACAGAATCCTGGACAAGAATTTTGATTTGTTTGATTAAATTGGTTCCATCGGACTTTGACGAAACGTCAGGAAAAAAACAAAAAAACAAAAAACAAAAACAAGCAAACGAGATGGACACCTACATAAAAATTCTTCGTACTGTCCGTAATAAATCTGGGAAGCAACACCCCACAACAAAACAGCTGTACGGCCACTTACCTAAATCTTAAATAAATCACAGAAAGGAAGACATGTTTTTTGTTGTATCGTTGAGGTAGGAAAAGATACATAGAGAAATAGTGTGCTTGAGATATATTTTATTCAGCAGCTGTATCTGGTGCTAACAGATACTTATTACATTTCGAATGCATTTTTATAGTAAAAATCATTTCGAATGCATTTTTATAGTAAAAATCATTTCTAATGCATTTTTATAGTAAAAATCATTTCCAATGCATTTTTATAGTAAAAATCATTTCTAATGCATTTTTATAGTAAAAATAATTTCCAATGCATTTTTATAGTAAAAATAATTTCCAATGCATTTTTATAGTAAAAATAATTTCCAATGCATTTTTATAGTGAAAATCATTTCCAATCCATTTTTATAGTGAAAATCATTTGCAATGCATTTTTATACTTGTTGTATCGTTGAGGTGAGAAAAGATACACAGAGAAATAGTGTGCTTGATATATATATATATATATATATATATTATTCAGCACTTGTATCTGGTGCTAACAGATACTTCTTACAATAAAACAAGAAGTAGAACAATTTACAAAGACAACTTTACAAGAATGAGGAGGGTCAAATGTGTGTAGTCAAACGCAGTGATTTTGTCTGAATATAATTTTTCCCTTTCTATCACTACTGCGTCGACTATTATAGACTATGAGCCAGTCCATCCTGTAGTGGTGTTAACTCCTCTACAACATATTTCTTAGGGAGAAATAAAATTCTCATGAGGAAAAAGAAGTGGCCTCGTGTTACTATTAAAAAACTCTAAATGGTAGAAGGCAATATATCCATCAACCCCAAGCTGGTTTCCAAACTCCAGATTTCATAGAATTGCCAGTCAACAGAACAGCAGCCCAACAATCAGGATTTCAGTCTCTCTAATTTAATACCGGTACAGAGAGATAAGAATACTAAACATTTCTACTATCAACACATTCGAACTAAGAGCCGTAACATAAGCAACGTGGACACACCATCCCTCCATTTGGAAATGCGCAGTCCATAACATACAACATACCACTTTGGCCCTTACTTGGGCAAGACGGGAGGCTGGAGAGTCTCCTTTCGATCAATCAGCTGGTACCGTCAAGCCCTAGCACCTATATGATTGCCCCAACCCTATTGCCCTCATGGCAACCCCAACCCTTTTTATCATATAGGTGCTAGAAGGCGGTGACTGAGTGTCTACATGTACTGAGTATGACATTAAACTCTATTTTATGGTGAGGTTCCAGTTTTGGAGGTTTGGGGAATGTGGAGCACCCCTTTATTACCATTGCTCCCAAGTTCACTCTGACCCGGAGTGGTAGTACCTGTTAAGATCCCATCTATGTGTCAAATAGGTTGATATGCCGTAAAACAAAATAAACCAAACCAAACTAGACTCCACACATCATAGAATTACCAGTCAACTGAACAGCAGCCCAAAAACCAGGATTTCAGTCTCTCCAATTTAATACCGCCACAGAGAGTTAAGTATACAAATATTTCCACTATCAACACATCATCTCTATTCGAACCATTAGGGTTGGAGCAATCATATAGGTGTTAGGATCTGACGGGATCAGTAGATTGATCGGAAGGAGGCCTAACCAATCGTCCGTCTAGCCCAAGTAAGGGCAAAAGTGGAGTGTTGCATGTCATGGACGGCCCAGCCACCAGGATTCCGGCCTTAACCGTCACAGATCGCCAATCACGGCCAACAGATGGCTCCATGGGGGTCATACCCCTCTACAGAAGTACAGTCGGTGTCGTATTCTACAGCCCTGCCGACAGGGCGAAACAGAGACCTGTTCGGATGTACCCATTCATTCTGACTAATGCGCACTCATACGTAAACTCATACAGATGTACCAACCCTCCGCTTGAGCAGGGTGTGACACAGGGTCAATTTCTTAGAGGAGTTTGATAGGTTTAAATTCAGAGTTTCCTTCTCCGAGACTAGTGTCCTAACCTAGGTTATATCGAAGCCGTAATGTAACAAACATCTAGCATGACATCTCTCTATTCGGAAATGAGTGCCAGAAACAGAACGAGCGTCGACACGTCATCACTCCATTCGGATATGAGTGCCAGAACATAACGAGCGTCGACACATCACAAACTCATTCGGATATGAGTGGCAGAATATAACGAGCGTCGACACGTCATCACTCCATTCGGATATGAGTGCCAGAACATAACGAGCGTCGACACGTCATCACTCCATTCGGATATGAGTGCCAGAACATAACGAGCGTCGACACTTCACCACTCCATTCGGATATGAGTGCCAGAACAGAACGAGCGTCGACACTTCACCACTCCATTCGGATATGAGTGCCAGAACATAACGAGCGTCGACACGTCATCACTCCATTCGGATATGAGTGCCAGAACATAACTAGCGTCGACACTTTTCCACTCCATTCGGATATGAGTGCCAGAACATAACGAGCGTCGACACGTCATCACTCCATTCGGATATGAGTGCCAGAACAGAACGAGCGTCGACACGTCATCACTCCATTCGGATATGAGTACCAGAACATAACGAGCGTCGACACGTCACCACTCCATTCGGATATGAGTGGCAGAACAGAACGAGCGTCGACACGTCATCACTCCATTCGGATATGAGTGCCAGAATAACGAGCGTCGACACGTCATCACTCCATTCGGATATGAGTGGCAGAACGAGCGTCGACATGTCATCACTCCATTCGGATATGAGTGCCAGAACATAACGAGCGTCGACACTTCACCACTCCATTCGGATATGAGTGCCAGAACAAAACGAGCGTCGACACGTCATCACTCCATTCGGATATGAGTACCAAAACAGAACGAGCGTCGACACGTCACCACTCCATTCGGATATGAGTACCAAAACAGAACGAGCGTCGACACGTCATCACTCCATTCGGATATGAGTACCAAAACAGAAACGAGCGTCGACACGTCATCACTCCATTCGGATATGAGTACCAAAACAGAACGAGCGTCGACACGTCACCACTCCATTCGGATATGAGTGCCAGAACATAACGAGCGTCGACACGTCATCACTCCATTCGGATATGAGTGCCAGAACATAACGAGCGTCGACACGTCATCACTCCTTTCGGATATGAGTTCCAGAACATAACGAGCGTCGACACTTCACCACTCCATTCGGATATGAGTGGCAGAACATAACGAGCGTCGACACGTCATCACTCCATTCGGATATGAGTGCAGAACAGAACGAGCGTCGACACGTCATCACTCCATTCGGATATGAGTACCAGAACAGAACGAGCGTCGACACGTCACCACTCCATTCGGATATGAGTTTCAGACAGAACAGAACGAGCGTCGACACGTCATCACTCCATTCGGATATGAGTGCCAGAACAGAACGAGCGTCGACACGTCATCACTCCATTCGGATACGAGTGCCAGAACATAACGTGCGTCGACACGTGATCACTCCTTTCGGATATGAGTGCCAGAACAGAACGAGCGTCGACACGTCATCACTCCATTCGGATATGAGTGCCAGAACAGAACGAGTATCGACACGTCATCACTCCATTCGGATATGAGTGCCAGAACATAACGTGCCTCGGCGAGGTTGTGGGTGAATGAGCAGCCCCTTGGTTAACACTGTTCACCCAGCCATTTGGGAAGTGTCTAGAAAAGGTGACCTAAACAAATTCCGGTTCACCTATCAAGCTGGCCAGAAACCAACGCTTCGACGGTTGTCCACATTAGCTGGGCGAAAACTAGAAAATACTACAACACAAAACAAGGCTAAGAATAGCCACCTGGAATGTCTGGACACCTCCCGATCTTGAGACTGGGAAAACCCAAACTACATACTTGCATCGTGACTGGGAAGTATCTCGATAAGGGACAGACACCGATGCTCTTGCGGAAATCAGCTCCAGCTATAAGGTCCAATTGACAGGAGGTCTGGATACACATCCTCATGGAAAGACAGGTCGATGATAGCTGTAAGAAGTTTGAGGTAAGTTGACTCGAGCCCTCCATTCTGAAGCGACACCTGACGGACGCCATGGAAACATTTCCTACATTGAAGTCTGACCTGTGTGGCAGCGCCTGTATGTCGAGGATTTCATATGTGTGATAGGGTACATAAAAAAAACAAGCTGGATCCGTGGGCCATCTGCGTGCTCACAACTGCTCACATCTGGACTACTTGTAGAAATGGCCTTATTCTGTCAAGAAGCGGCAATCACCATATGTATGTATCTATATATATATAGATAGATAGATATGAAGAGAAAGAAATAGATAGAATAGATAGAAATATTTGAGATATTTCTATCTATTAATAAATAGATATATGTATCTAGATAGATAGATAGATAGATATGAAGAGAAAGAAATACAAGGAATAGATAGAAATATTTTACAATAGGTACTGTTGTAAAATATTTTAAGCGGAGAGTTTGTATTACATAAGCTATGCATACATTATTGTCAACCCCCTGTATTTCTGAAGGGATGGCCCCTTTTCATATCACGGGCGGGACTTTCCATGGAATATTACAGAAAGCCCGCGAAATACGTGAAGTCACGTGGAACCTGGTTGGCTCTCAGTTTCAGCTTGGACGTCAGGCAGATAAGGCCTTAGCTGGAGCTCACTGCACACGTGCTTTGTTTTTAGTTAGAGAAATATGTTTAGTTAAGTAAATAAAGGTTTAAATAAATAATATGGTTTTGTGGTTGATGAATGTTTTGGCAACAAGACTGACCTAGAAGAAGAAGAAATGAATCAAGGATGACCAACCAGCAAGACGAAGTCCAGACGCTAGAAGAAGAACGTAAGATACCAAAGATGAGCAGAAGAATAATAGAAGTAAAGAAAGGGGTATACAACATTTGTAGGGCACGCACCCAAGCAATTTCCCACAACAAAGCAGCTGTACGGCCACTTACCACCTATCACACAACAATCCAAGTGAGACTATCAAGACACGGTAGACACTGCTGGATAATTAAGGGACTTAATTCCTATGGACACACAGAGTGGACCGTGTCTGTGTAACTGTATGGCAGTACCATATTGGACTTTAGCAAATCGCTTACAGAAAAAGCTAGATGGTGACTATACGAGGATGTGGCATGCTGTCCAGAGCAAATCTTGGTAGCAACATCCCATAAGGAATTAGCTGTACGGCCACTTACCTCCTATCACACTAACAATCCAGTAGACTGTAACACTACGCTCTCCTTGTCGGAATTGAGGGATGCCGTGTCAACGCTCGTTACGTTCTGGCACCCATTTCCGAATGGAGAGATGACGTGTTATGGAGAAGAAAACAAATTGCACTAATACTCTTGGGAAAGGTATGAATCCGCCACTTCTCCCTCCAGCAATGGGAAAATATTAGGGTAGACTGGGCTCTTTAACCTTGGTTAGGTAATCAGTCTAGGAAAATAAAACTGAATTCAAACCTGTTAACTCAGCTTAAGAAATTGGGCCTGTGTCACATCCTGCTCGTGTGAAGGAGTGACAGGGCCGGTTTAGCTCAGTCAGTAGAGCGTTCCGCTAGGAATCCCAATGTTTTCTGGTTCGATACTGGCCCTCGCCAAATTACGACTAATTAGAAATTTTTTTCAAACATAACTCAATTATAAAGTAAGGAATAATTTAGTATAAATTTCGTGTCCTTGAATTAACCGTAAAAAAAAGCCTTTAGTAGAGAAGTTGATTCGCTCAGCAGCTAGAAACCACAAGGTCCTAGTTCGATACCGGCCCTCGCTAACTCAGCGTATGAGTAGCACAGGGATCTGTGCGGTGAAGTGAGGAGCTGATGGTAGGTGTGGCGTCCAACCTCAGACGCTAAAATAATCTCCTTAGTCTAGCCCTATTGGAAAGGGGATAGACTCCCTCGCTGATTGGCTGATACCGACATTAGGCCCCGAGAGCGACTTTTTTTTACATTTCTATAAAAGGGCCGGGTTAGCTCAGTCGGTAGGGTGTTCGGCTAGAAAGCACAAGGTTCATAGTTCAATACTGGCCCTCGCCAATTCTGCGTATGAGCAGTACAGGTATCTGTGCGTTAAAGTGAGGAGCTGATGGCAGGTGAGGCACTCCACCTTAGACATCAAAACAATCTCCTTGGTCTATGCACTAGAGAAGAAGTGATAGACTCCCTCACTGTCTGGCTGATACCGACTTTAGGCCACCCCGACGACTCTTTTTCTTACTTCTCTATATAATAAAATTGTTACTGGTATAGTCAACCATAGTTGCTTTGTGACAATCATTAAGTAGAATTTATACATTGTTTATTTCTGTCTTCTTAGCGCGGATAACGGATCCACAGAAAGAAAAAATCCGCGGGATGAAGCCAACCACTGCATTCTTTCACATGGCTTGTTTTAGTTTGGAAATATTCTATTTTATTTTTTTTTTAACGTCGAATTCTTGAAATGCTGTAAATATTTTCTTTAAGAAATTTTTCAGCAATGGCGAAAAACAAAAACACTAACAACAAAAACATTCTTTTCTTTCTTGTTGGAGTCCGTTTTCCGCGCTAAGAAGACAGAAATAAACAATGTATAAATTCTACTTAATGATTGTCACAAAGCAACTATGGTTGACTATACCAGTAACATTTTATTATATAGAGAAGTAAGAAAAGAGTCGTCGGGGTGGCCTAAAGTCCGGTATCAGCCAGGAACAGTGAGGGAGTCTATCACTTCTTCTCTAGTGCTAGACAAGGAGATTGTTTTTGATGTCTAAGGTGGAGTGCCTCACCTGCCATCAGCTCCCACTTTAACGCACAGATACCTGTACTGCTCATACGCAGAATTGGCGAGGGCCAGTATTGAACTATGAACCTTGTGGCTTTCTAGCCGAACACCTACCGACTGAGCTAACCCGGCCTTTTATAGAAATGTAAAAAAGGTCGCTCGGGCGGCCTAATGTCCGGTATCAGCCAATCAGCGAGGGAGTCTATCCCCTTTCCAATAGGGCTAGACTAAGGAGATTATTTTAGCGTCCCTGAGGTTGGACGCCACACCTACCATCAGCTTCCTCACTTCAACCGCACAGATCCCTGTGCTACTCATACGCTGAGTTAGCGAGGGCCGGTATCGAACTAGGGCTTGTGGTTTCTAGCTGAGCGAATCAACTTTCTCTTCTAAAGGCTTTTTTTTACGGTTTAATTCAAGGACACGAAATTTATACTAAATTATTCCTTACTTTTAAATTGAGTTATGTTTTGAAAAAATTTCTAATTAGTCGTAATTTGGCGAGGGCCAGTATCGAACCAGAAACATTGGGTTCCTAGCGGAACGCTCTACTGCTGAGCTAAACCGGCCCTGTCACTCCTTCACACGAGCAGGATGGACACAGGCCCAATTTCTTAAGCTGAGTTTAACAGGTTTTGAATTCAGAGTTTTATTTTTCCTAGACTGATTACCTACCAAGGTTAAAAGAGCCAGTCTACCCTAATATTTTCCCATTGCTGGAGGGAGAAGTGGCGGATTCCATACCTTTCCCACGAGTATTATGCAATTTGTTTTTCTTCTCCATAACCTCATCTCTCCATTCGGAAATGGGTGCCAGAACGTAACGAGCGTTGACACGGCATCCCTCAATTCCGACAAGGAGTAGCGTAGTGTTACAGTCTTACTTGGATTGTTAGTGTGATAGGAGGTAAGTGGCCGTACAGCTAATTCCTTATGGGATGTTGCTACAAGATTTGCTCTGGACAGCATGCCACATCCTCGTATAGTACCATCTAGCTTTTTTCTGTAAGCGATTTGCTAAAGTCCAATTGGTACTGCCATACAGTTACACAGACACGGTCCACTCTGGTGTGTCCATAGGAATTAGTCCCTTAATTATCAGCAGGTGTCTACGTGTCTTGATAGTCTCACTTGGATTGTTTGTTGTGATAGTGGTAAGTGCCGTACAGCTCTTTGTTGTGGGAAATTGCTTGGGTGCGTGCCTACAAATGTTGTATACCCTTTCTTTACTTCTATTATTCTTCTGCTCACTTTGGTATCTTACGTTCTTCTTCTAGCGTCTGGACTTCGTCTTGCTGGTTGGTCATCCTTGATTCATTTTCTTCTTCTTCTAGGTCAGTCTTGTTGCCAAAACATTCATCAACCAAAAACCATATTATTTATTTAAACTTTATTTACTTAACTAAACATATTTTCTCTAACTAAAAACAAAGCACGTGTGCAGTGAGCTCCAGCTAAGGCCTTATCTGCCTGACGTCCAAGCTGAAACTGAGAGCCAACCAGGTTCCACGTGACTTCACGTATTTCGCGGGCTTTCTGTATATTCCATGGAAAGTCCCGCCCGTGATATGAAAAGGGCCATCCTTCAGAAATACAGGGGGTTGACAATAATGTATGCATAGCTTATGTAATACAAACTCTCCGCTTAAAATATTTACAACAGTACCTATTGTAAATATTTCTATCTATTCCTTGTATTTCTTTCTCTTCATATCTATCTATCTATCTATCTAGATAATATATCTATTTATTAATAGATAGAAATATCTCAAATATTTCTATCTATTCTATCTATTTCTTTCTCTTCATATCTATCTATCTATATATATATAGATACATACATATGGTGATTGCGCTTCTTGACACGAATAAGGCCATTTCTACAAGTAGTCCCAGATTGTGAGCAGTTGTGAGCACGCAGATGGCCACGGATCCAGCTTGTTTTTTTTATGTACCCTATCACACATATGAAATCCTCGACATACAGGCGCTGCCACCACAGGTCAGACTTCAATGTAGGAAATGTTCCATGGCGTCCGTCAGGTGTCGCTTTCAGAATGGAGGGCTCGAGTCTCAACTTACCTCAAACTTCTACAGCTATCATCGACCTGTCTTTCCATGAGGATGTTGTATCCAGACCTCCTGTCAATTGGACCTTATAGCTGGAGCTGATTTCCGCAAGAGCATCGGTGTCTGTCCTTATCGAGATACTTCCCAGTCACGATGCAAGTATGTAGTTTGGGTTTTCCCAGTCTCAAGATCGGGAGGTGTCCAGACATTCCAGGTGGCTATTCTTAGCCTTGGTTTTGTGTTGTAGTATTTTCTAGTTTTCGCCCAGCTAATGTGGAAACCGTCGAAGCGTTTGGTTTCTGGCCAGCTTGATAGGTGAACCGGAATTTGTTTAGGTCACCTTTTCTAGACACTTCCCAAATGGCTGGGTGAACAGTGTTAACCAAGGGCCTGCTCATTACACCCACAACCTCGCCGAGGCCGTTATGTTTCTGGCACTCATATCCGAATGGCAGTGATGACGTGTCGATACTCGTTCTGTTCTGGCACCATATCGAATGGAGTGTGACGTGGTCGACGCTCGTTTCGTTCTGGGCACTCATATCCGAAAGGAGTGATCACGGTTCGACGCACTTCATGTTCTGGCACTCGTATCCGAATGGAGTATGACGTGTTCGACGCTCGTTATGTTCTGGCACTCATATCCGAATGGCAGTGATGACGTGGTCGACGCTCGTTCTGTTCTGGCACTCATATCGAATGGAGTGATGAGTGTCCGACGCTCGTTATGTTCTGGAACTCATATCCGAATGGAGTGGTGGACGTGTCGACGTCGTCTGTCTCTGGTACTCATTCCGAATGGATGATGACGTGTCGACGCTCGTTCTGTCTGGCACTCATATCCGAATGGAGTGATGACGGTGGTCCGACGCTCGTTATGTTCTGCCACTCATATCGATGAAGTGGTGAAGTGTCGACGCTAGTTTGTTCTGGAACTCATATCCGAAAGGAGTTGAATGACGTGTAGCTCGTTATGTTCTGGCACTCATAATCCGAATGGAGTGATACGTGTCGACGCTCGTTATGTTTGGCACTCATATCCGAATGGAGTGGTGACGTGTCGACGCTCGTTCTGTTTTGGTACCATATCCGAATGGAGTGATGACGTGTGTCGACGCTCGTTCTGTTTTGGTACTCATATCGAATGGAGTGATGACGTGTCGACGCTCGTTCTGTTTTGGTACTCATATCCGAAATGGAGTGGTGACGTGTCGACGCTCGTTCTGTTTTGGTACTCATATCCGAATGGAGTGATGACGTGTCGACGCTCGTTTTGTTCTGGCACTCATATCCGAATGGAGTGGTGAAGTGTCGACGCTCGTTATGTTCTGGCACTCATATCCGAATGGAGTGATGACATGTCGACGCTCGTTATGTTCTGCCACTCATATCCGAATGGAGTGATGGACGTGTCGACGCTCGTTATGTTCTGGCACTCATATCCGAATGGAGTGATGACGTGTCGACGCTCGTTCTGTTCTGCCACTCATATCCGAATGGAGTGGTGACGTGTCGACGCTCGTTATGTTCTGGTACTCATATCCGAATGGAGTGATGACGTGTCGACGCTCGTTCTGTTCTGGCAACTCATATCCGAATGGAGTGATGACGTGTCGACGCTCGTTATGTTCTGGCACTCATATCCGCTGGAGTGGAAAAGTGTCGACGCTAGTTATGTTCTGGCACTCATATCCGAATGGAGTGATGACGTGTCGACGCTCGTTATGTTCTGGCACTCATATCCGAATGGAGTGGTTGAAGTGTCGACGCTCGTTCTGTTCTGGCACTCATATCCGAATGGAGTGGTGAAGTGTTCGACGCTCGTTATGTTCTGGCACTCATATCCGAATGGAGTGATGACGTGTCGACGCTCGTTATGTTCTGGCACTCATATCCGAATGGAGTGATGACGTGTCGACGCTCGTTATATTCTGCCACTTCATATCCGAATGGAGTTGTGATGTGTCGACGCTCGTTATGTTCTGGCACTCGAGTGATGACGTGTCGACGCTCGTTCTGTTCTGGCACTCATTTCCGAATAGAGAGATGTCATGCTAGATGTTTGTTACATTACGGCTTCGATATAACCTAGGTTAGGACACTAGTCTCGGAGAAGGAAAACTCTGAATTTAAACCTATCAAACTCCTCTAAGAAATTGACCCTGTGTCACACCCTGCTCAAGCGGAGGGGTTGGTACATCTGTATGAGTTTACGTATGAGTGCGCATTAGTCAGAATGAATGGGTACATCCGAACAGGTCTCTGTTTCGCCCTGTCGGCAGGGGGCTGTAGAATACGACACCGACTGTACTTCTGTAGAGGGGTATGACCCCCATGGAGCCATCTGTTGGCCGTGATTGGCGATCTGTGACGGTTAAGGCCGGAATCCTGGTGGCTGGGCCGTCCATGACATGCAACACTCCACTTTTGCCCTTACTTGGGCTAGACGGACGATTGGTTAGGCCTCCTTCCGATCAATCGACTGATCCCGTCAGATCCTAACACCTATATGATTGCTCCAACCCTAATGGTTCGAATAGAGATGATGTGTTGATAGTGGAAATATTTGTATACTTAACTCTCTGTGGCGGTATTAAATTGGAGAGACTGAAATCCTGGTTTTTGGGCTGCTGTTCAGTTGACTGGTAATTCTATGATGTGTGGAGTCTAGTTTGGTTGGTTTAATTTTGTTTTACGGCATATCAACCTATTTGACACATAGATGGATCTTAACAGGTACTACCACTCCGGGTCAGAGTGAACTTGGGAGCAATGGTAATAAAGGGGTGCTCCACATTCCCCCAACCTCCAAAACTGGAACCTCACCATAAAATAGAGTTTAATGTCATACTCAGTACATGTAGACACTCAGTCACCGCCTTCTAGCACCTATATGATAAAAAGGGTTGGGGTTGCCATGAGGGCAATAGGGTTGGGGCAATCATATAGGTGCTAGGGCTTGACGGTACCAGCTGATTGATCGAAAGGAGACTCTCCAGCCTCCCGCTCTTGCCCAAGTAAGGGCCAAAGTGGTATGTGTATGTTATGGACTGCGCATTTCCAAATGGAGGGATGGTGTGTCCACGTTGCTTTATGTTACGGCTCTTTAGTTCGAATGTGTTGATAGTAGAAATGTTTAGTATTCTTATCTCTCTGTACGGTATTAAATTAGAG
Organism: Doryteuthis pealeii; assembly: GCA_023376005.1. Taxonomy (NCBI): domain Eukaryota; kingdom Metazoa; phylum Mollusca; class Cephalopoda; order Myopsida; family Loliginidae; genus Doryteuthis; species Doryteuthis pealeii. Next base: position 52,139,108 of record CM042175.1, on the reverse strand, counting down.
AGAGACTGAAATCCTGATTGTTGGGCTGCTGTTCTGTTGACTGGCAATTCTATGAAATCTGGAGTTTGGAAACCAGCTTGGGGTTGATGGATATATTGCCTTCTACCATTTAGAGTTTTTAATAGTAACACGAGGCCACTTCTTTTTCCTCATGAGAATTTTATTTCTCCTAAGAAATATGTTGTAGAGGAGTTAACACCACTACAGGATGGACTGGCTCATAGTCTATAATAGTCGACGCAGTAGTGATAGAAAGGGAAAAATTATATATTCAGACAAAAATCACTGCGTTTAACTACACACATTTGACCCTCCTCATTCTTGTAAAGTTGTCTTTGTAAATTGTTCTACTTCTTGTTTTATTGTAAGAAGTATCTGTTAGCACCAGATACAAGTGCTGAATAATATATATATATATATATATATATATCAAGCACACTATTTCTCTGTGTATCTTTTCTCACCTCAACGATACAACAAGTATAAAATGCATTGCAAATGATTTTCACTATAAAAATGGATTGGAAATGATTTTCACTATAAAAATGCATTGGAAATTATTTTTACTATAAATGCATTGGAAATTATTTTTACTATAAAAATGCATTGGAAATTATTTTTACTATAAAATGCATTAGAAATGATTTTTACTATAAAAATGCATTGGAAATGATTTTTACTATAAAATGCATTAGAAATATTTTACTATAAAAATGCATTCGAAATGATTTTTACTATAAAAATGCATTCGAAATGTAATAAGTATCTGTTAGCACCAGATACAGCTGCTGAATAAAATATATCTAAGCACACTATTTCTCTATGTATCTTTTCCTACCTCAACGATACAACAAAAAACATGTCTTCCTTTCTGTGATTTATTTAAGATTTAGGTAAGTGGCCGTACAGCTGTTTTGTTTGGGGTGTTTGCTTCCAGATTTATTACGGACAGTACGAAGAATTTTTATGTAGGTGTCCATCTCGTTTGCTTGTTTTTGTTTTTTTGTTTTTTTGTTTTTTTCCTGACGTTTCGTCAAAGTCCGATGGAACCAATTTTAATCAAACAAATCAAAATTCTTGTCCAGGATTCTGTCCAAATATTCTGAATTTATTGGTGAGAATTTTGATTTGATTGGAACATTCTAAAATTGAAAATGTTATTACATTAAGGAGAAATTCTAGAATGTTCTATATTTAATCAAAGGAACAGATCGAGACTAGACGCAAACGAAAAAGGAAAGGGTTACAACAGAACAAAAAAAAATTAAAACTCGCAAGGAGGGAATAATAATAATAATAATAATAATAATAATAATAATCTTATTATAATGGAGATGGTTGAATCGAACTTAACGGACCTAAATTCCACCATCGTATGTCACCCCGCCAAAAGAAAAAAATACTAAAAATCAGGGAATTAATCGAATTTAATGAAATTTTCAGTGTTGATATATTAATGAATAAAAAATATAATGCACCAGTTATTTTATTTGAAAACTTTTGCATTTTTTCAGGTCAGTTAAACTTTGAACCACGTATCTTCTTTGAGGCGTAAACACAGATTCTCAAAGACACATTGTTCAAAGTTAATTCTCCAGTAATCCGAAATCTTTAGGTGCTAATCCTATTAGGTGAGCAGTATATTTAGTATTATCTGCGTTATTCGGACTATTGTCCCTATCTTCATTGTGATTTCTACAACGTTTCGGCCGATATGCTCTCCGGCCTTTCTCAAGGTATTTTCTTGTCGGGCTCGGGGACCTTCTCGGACTCGGGAACTTTCTTTTCGAACTCGGGAACTTTCTTGTCGGGAACCATAACAGAACTTTTTTCTCATTCCGCTAACCATAGCTGGAGTAGGAGTTAATGTTAATTATTTTTCTAACGGCCCCTCTACTCAGGATTGAACCCGGAATCCAGAGATAACTGTCACTTAGAACTGTCTTAAACCTAACTACCTTATCCACTAGACCATATGTCCAATTGAACAATTCAGTGGGAATTTTGGGAACTTATGAACCTAATGTCTTGTTTTTGGCTAGAATATCTACCTATTCATTTTTATGTATGATTTTTTTACCTAGACTCATATTGTGTTTTTTTTTTTTTTGTTGTTTTTTTTGTTTTTCTCAATCTGATCTAGCCTTCTTAATTATGGGTTCCCATATTGTATTCATTTCTATGCTAGGGTCTGCTTAACAGCCCAGTACAGCCTATCATATGTGCTGATTCTTTGAGGCGTCTTCTCTTCCAATGTTCTTTCTCTATCTATTATTCTCGATTCATCCCATAAGGGCAGATGGTTTTCGCTTTTCATTCATATATGGTCAAGCCATACCCGCTTTTCTATTTCTCCTCGGGCCACTGCTTTACGATGTTCTTCTAGTCTTACTTTCAGTGGGCGGCATGTTTCACCTTTGTATTCTTTGCCACAGCTGCATGGGATGGAATTACACACAATTTTTGGTCATGTTGTATTCTGTTGGGGGTTTGAATCGGACGAGATGTTTACGAAGAGTGGAGTCACTCCTGAATGTTGTCCTGATGTCATAGGGATTACATATTTGATTTTTCTTCTTACTTGTCCCTTCTTTCTTCTTTCTTTCGTTTTCCTTTCTTTCTTTCTTTCGTCTTTCTTTCTTTGTTCTTTCTTCATTCTTTCTTTCTTCTTTTTCTTCTTTCTTGTTTTGACGTTCTCTCTTTCTTTTTCTTTTTCCTTTTTTTTGGCCGTTATTTCCTTCGGTTTCTTTTGTTTTCTTCTTTCCTTTCTTTTTTCTTTCTTTCTTTCTTTTTCTTTCTTTCTTTCTTTGTTCTTTCTTTCCTTTTTCTCTGTTTTCTTTCTTTGTTCTTTCTTTCCTTTCTTTTTTCTTCTTCTTTCTTTCTTTTTTCTTTCTTTCCTTTTCTTTTTTTCTTTCTTTTTTCTTTCTTTCTTTCCTTTTTCTTCTTTCGTCTCTTTTTCTTCTTTCTTGTTCCTCATTTGTTCTTTCTTTCTCTTTTACCTTTTCTTTCTTCTTTTTTTCTCTTTTTCTTTTGTTTCTCTTTCTGTCTTTCTTTCTTTCGCTTTTTTCTTCCTTTCTTTCGTTTTTCTTCTTTCTTTCTTTTTTTTCTTTTCTTTCTTTTTCTTCTTTCTTTCTTATTACATTCTTTCTTCTTTTTTCTTGTTCTTCTGTCTTTGGTTTTTCTTTCTTTTACCCTTCTTTTCTTTCTTTTTATTTCTTTTCTTCTCTTCTTTTTTCTTCTTTCTTTGCCTTTTTCTTTCTTCTTTTTACCTCTTTCTTTCTGTTTTTTCTTTCTTTTCTTCTTTCTTTCTTTGTTCCTTTCCTTTCTTTCTTTTACCTCTTCTCTCTTCTTTCCTTTCTTTTTTTCTTTCTTTCTTTCTTTTTCTTCCTTTCTTTCCTGTTTTCTTTTTTTTCTCTTGTCTTTTCCCTTTCCTTTGTTCTTTCTTTCTTTCTTTTTTTAACCTCTTTCTTTCTTTTTTCTTTCTTTCTTTTTCTTCTTTCTTTCTTTTTTTCTTTCTTTTTCTTCTTTCTTTCTTTGTTACCTTTCCTTATCTTTCTTTTTTTTTACCTCTTTCTTTTCTTTTTCTTTCTTTCTTTTTTCTTCTTTCTTTCTTTTTTTCTTTCTTTTTCTTCTTTCTTTCTTTGTTCTTTCTTTCTTTCTTTTACCCCTTTTCTTTGCTTTTTTCTTTCTTTCTTTCTTCTTCTTTCTTTCTTTTTTCTTTCTTTTTTCTTCTTTCCTTTCGTTGTTTCTCTTCTCTTTCGTTTTTCTTCTTTCTTTCTTTGTTTTCTTTCTTTTTACGCTCTTTCTTTCTTGTTTGTCTTTCTTTTTCTTCTTTCTTTCTTTGTTCTTTCTTTCTTTTCTCTTTTTCTTCTTTCTTTCTTTGTCATTTCTTTCCCTTTTTGTTCTTTCTTTCTTTGGTTACTTTCTTTGTTCTTTCCTTCTTTCTTTCTTCTTTCTTCTTTCTTTGTACCCTCCGCCATATCTTCCCCTACCATACCTTACTAATCTTTACCACAACAATTGGAACATCTTCTTCTCTGCCAATAGAAAAAAGGTTAAATAATATATATATACAAACTCATATTGTATTTTTTATACAAGTAAAAATATAACTCAAAATGATATTACAAATAAATTTTATATTAGATTTAATTAGATTTAATATTAACCTAATAAATTGATCTCAGGATAATTATGATTCTTTCATTCAATTCCTATAAAAACATTTCTATTCAAAAATTCGTATATTTTTCATCACATATCGAATCTTATTTTATTTTGATAATTATTCGGCCAAATTAATTGCGGTCTTCTTTTTTATTGATAGAACATGTAATGTGAGAAGTATCTATTCAGATTCCAAGAGTATTAACAACGACACCACACACACACACAACATAGTATATATATATATATATATATATATTATATAATATTCTATATAGTGAAGTATGTGTATTAGTATGTATATATATAATATATATTCATTTTGGCACATTTAAGTCTCGAAAGACTATGTAAAGTTTGTTGTGTGCCCCTGAGTTACAGCGCCTCCTGTGACAGTGAAGTTCCGATGTTTGGAAAAACACATTCCTCGACCACAGATTTCGCATTGAAGGTTGTCCCTGTAGGAATGTTGATGTGCCGGTGCTTGTTGCCCGCTGTCTTTCTTCTGGATCTTAGCTTCAAGGGGTGTTTGTGTCAGGGTGACTTCTGACATGAACAGTTCTCTGCGGAGATCTGCGCCAGCGGGCGGTTGTCTTGAGCCCAAATTTCCCAGCTGGAAGGGACGAAATGCCAATAGCACCTGAGGCAATCATTGTTGCAGACATCCTTGATCGCAGCTGGGGGCGGACATCTGTTGTTTTGTTTTACACAGACGTAAAGCTCTGCATGAGAGGAATGTCCTTGTCGGGATGTTCGTGCCATCCATACCATCCGCGTACAATGGCACCCAACCACGTCGGAGAGACGCTTCGTGTCTCAGTAGAGGCGTAGTACAAGCGTGGCGGAGTTGGAGCTCTTCTCCTAAGGACTGTCTTGTGTTAGTGATGCCTGTCCTTTCAGGTGATGCCAGTATAACTCTAGGCAGCGAAGGTAGAAGTTATTTAGCCCCCGCCGCTCATGGTGGGAAGTATAAGGTCCATGTTTCACTTCATAATTGAGGTTGCTGATAACCATACCCTTAGACTTGTGTTTACTTTGTACGGATGTGAGCTTGTTGTTGTCCCACACTCTTGCTGTGAGCTTCAAAAGTTTGATGGCAGCTTTTTCCGTCCGGCAACTGAGTTCAGTATCAAGGTTGTCGAGTGATGACAGGGTTGTTCAGTGATGGGTGGGATCCTAAGGTAGGTTGAGGTGTTTTACAGATTCCAGGGTGTAGCTTGTGATTGAAGGGAGGATTTTACAGTCCTTGGCTTTTTCGTATTATACTAATGGTCAGGCTGAAGTCCGTGACAGGCTTGGGTGAAACTGGTCTATGAGTGTTTGCAGGTGTCATCCTGGCGAGTGTGGCTAACGACTGCTGCAAGTTCTCAGCAATAGCATGGTTCCCGAACGACAAATTGCTTGACCTTTGGTTTGAGCTTTTAGACGGCTGAGAATTGAAGAATTACCATCTGTCCCGCTTGTGGTTGAAGGTAGCTCCCTTCTGTGTTGTTTGTGTGACCAAAATACTGGCGGCAGAAGAGGAGGGTAAGAAGATCCCAAACACACAGCATAGTATAGTATATAAATATATATATGAATATAATTATATTATATACTATATATCATTAGTATATATATGATTATATATATATAGTGAGGAAAGGGGGTGGAGTGAATCGCGACGCAGAATAAGGTAAATACTGAGGAATGAAAGAACAAATACTCAGACCGCTCCTGATTAATTATATAAAAGCTGAAAGACGCCTAGTTCAATACTCTAGCGAAATATACTACACATTTTTGTCTGACATTTTGTTCTTTCATTCCTCATATTTGACCATCATATATTGATATATATATTATAATATATTATATATATTAATGATATATTATTATACCAGTCTAGGAGAAGAAATAACATCTGAAGGATTCTGGAAGCATGTGTCATT
>CM042175.1:52130461-52132910 GCA_023376005.1 Doryteuthis pealeii | reverse complement strand
AAGAGAGAGATTTCGCCACTTTCTCACTTATCACCGTCTCTCGCTTTCTCCACTTCTTTCTTTCACCATCTCACTTTCGCCACTTCTTTCTTTCACCACCTTCGCTTTCGCAACCTTCACTTTCACCCACCCTCGCTTTCTCACAATTCTCTCTTTCACCACCTCTCACTTTCGCCACTTCTTTCTTTCACACCTCTCGCTTTCGCCACCTCTCTCTTTCACCGCACCCTCACTTTCTCCATTCTCCACTTTCACCACCTCTCGCTTTCGCCACTCTCACTTTCGCCACCTCTCTCTTTCACCACCTCTAGCTTTCGCGCACTTCTTCTTTCACCGCACTCTAGCTTTCGCCACCTCTCACTTTCGCACTTCATTCTTTCACCACCTCTAGCTTTCGCCACCTCTCACTTTCGCCACTTCATTCTTTCACCACCTCTAGCTTTCGCCACCTCTCACTTTCGCCACTTCATTCACTCACTTCTCGCTTTCTCCCCTTCTCGCTTTCTCCACCTCCTCTCTTCCCCACCTCTAGCTTTCGCCACTTCATTCTTTCAACCACCTCTAGCTTTCGCCACTTTATTCTTTCACCACTTCTCTCTTTCACCCCACTCACTTTCGCACACTTCATTCTTTCACCACCTCTAGCTTTCGCTATCTCTCACTTTTCGCCACTTCATTCACCACATCTCACTTTCGCCACTGTCATTCTTTCACCACCTCTCGCTTTCGCCACTTCTCTCTTTCACCACTTCTCGCTTTAAAAAACCACCTCTCGCTTCTCCACCTCTCTCTTTCGCCACTTCTCTCTTTCACCACCTCTCACTTTCACCACTTCTCTCTTTCCGCCCAGCACTTCTCTCTTCACCACTCTCACTTTCGCCACCTCTCTCTTTCGCCACTTCTTTCTTTCGCAAACATTTTCCCCGCCTGTTGGCTAGGGCGTTAGAATGCACCAACTGCACCTCTGCAGAGGGGTAAGACTCCCCAAATGGGGCTACCTGTTAGTCGTGGGTAGCGGACTCATAATGGTTGAGGCTTGAACCCATGTGTTTGAGCAGTCCTCCTCGGACATGCCACACTCCACTTTGGCCCTATCTTGCGCTAGACGATCGGTCGGAGAGGCCTCTTCCGATCAATCGACTGGTCACACAAAGTCCTAGTACCTATATGATTGTCCCCAACCCTAATTTCCCTTATGACAAAACCTAACCCCTTTTTATCATATGGGTGCTAGAAGGCGGTGACTGAGGGTCTCCGTATCCTGGGAATGACGTTAAACTCTATCTGATGGTGAGGTTCCGGTTCTGTAGGTTTGGAGAATATGGAGCACGCCTTCATCACCATTGCTCCCAGGTCCAATCTGACCCGGAGTGGTAGTACCTGTTAGGGTCCTAGCTATGGGTTAAATAGAAAAATATGTTCATAAACATTTTTTGTATCCATGAAGAATGAATTTATTTCAAAACTTCCAATGCATTTTATTATAAAACTAATTTCCAATGCATTTTTATGATAAAACTAATTTCCAATGCATTTTTATAATAAAACTCATTTCCAATGCATTTTTATGATAAAACTCATTTCCAATGCATTTTTTATGATAAAACTAATTGCCAATGCATTTTTATAATAAAAACTCATTTCCAATGCATTTTTATGATAAAACTCATTTCCAATGCATTTTTTATGATAAAACTAATTTCCAATCATTTTTATAATAAAACTCAATTTCCAATGCATTTTTAATAATAAAATAATTTCCAATGCATTTTTATAATAAAACTCATTTCCAATGCATTTTTTATAATAAACTCCAATGTTTTTTATGTAAAATTTATGTATAAAATATTCAAAATAATTATTTAAATAATAGACGCAAAAAACAATCTCCTTGGTCTAGCGTTAGTGAAAAGGGGATAGACTCCATCGCTGATTGGCTGATATCGACTTTAGGCCACCCTGACGACTTTTGTTGCCTCTCTTTTTCATATCCCCCATCTTTTTCGCCACTCCTCGCATTTACAAACTCTATATTTTGCCCCATTTTTCGCCACCTCTCGTTTTCGCCACTTCTCGCTTTCGCCATCTCTCGCTTTCGCCACTTCTCGCTTCCGCCACCTCTCTCTTTCGCCACTTCGCTCTTCCACCACCTCTCTCTTTCAACCACCTCTCACTTTCACCATTTCTCTCTTTCACCACCCCTCACTTGACCACTTCTCTCTTTCACCACCTCTCTCTTTCGCCACTTCTCTCTTCACCACCTCTCACTTTCGCCACCTCCCTCTTTCGCCACTTCTCACTTCACTACTCTCGCCTTTGCCACCTCCACTTTCCGCCACTTCTTTCTCTTCACCACCTCTCGCTTTCGCCACTTTCTCGCTTTCTCCTCCATTCTCTCTTTCACCACCTCTCACTTTCTCCACCTCTCTCTTTCACCACTTCTCGCTTT
>CM042175.1:52097961-52120461 GCA_023376005.1 Doryteuthis pealeii | reverse complement strand
CCCAATAATACTGCCTTTGGCACACCGTTCCAGCAAAAGCTGAGACAGTGACAATCCCACACTATATATATATATATATATATATATATATTATATATATATATGTGTGTGTGTGTGTGTGTGTGTGTGTGTAGAATTAAACAAAAGGCACGTCTCCGGTTTAACAATTTTATCAACGATCTTTTCAAGCATTCTGGCCAACTTTTTTACATTTGGATAGAATCTGTAGATTAGTCCACCAAAGTTCATATCCCAAGTACTTTCGGAACTTCGAAGTGCCACCATCAGGGGTGATGTGTTTATGTTCCAAGTACTTGGGATATGAACTTTGGTGGACTAATCTACGGATTCCATCCAAATGTAAAAAAAAGTTGGCTAGAAAGCTTGAAAATATTGTTAATAAAATTTTTAAACAGGAGACGCGTCTTTTGTTTAATTCCAAATGTATAAATGAAAGAATGCTGCCCAAATACACCCCCCCACACACATATATATATATATATATAAATATATTATATATTATAGTTTGTACAGAAATAACCTACTCGAGTTTCACCATAAGGATTTTCAGGGTTAAATACACTGAATTAATCAATATATCAATATTACAGTTAATTGCGGGAGTCCATATGACCGTTGAAAAGTTTCACAGTTAATGAACATTGTTGCGTCATTTTGAAATATGGAATTATTTAAAAATATACTTAGAAATTTTTTTTTTAAATTCAAACTTAAACATTTTCAAAAATCCACTTTAATTTTGTTTGTTTGTTTTAGATCCCGACCTTATAACCCAGGTGATAAATTTTGCCACCTATGTTCCGAGGAAAAATTAATAATAGCGTGCTATACCAACACCAGAGAAATTTTGAACCTAAGATCAGGAATTTTTGCTAAATGCAATTAAGTCCGCAAGCAAAATAAAAAACGCCCCCGGGCGATGTAAAAAACAGATTGCCTGAGGGGCGGGAGTTAAAAATTCAATGTCAGCGAGTTTGTTATGACGATTTTGGGTAAACTGTCTTAATCTAACTACCTTATCCACTAGGCCATGTGTCCAATTGGACAATTCAGTGTGAATTTTGGGAAAATAAAAGAAGGTTCCCGAGTCCGAGAAGAAATACCTGAAGAAGGCCGGAGGGTATATCGACTGAAACGTTGTACAAATAACAATGAAGATAATACTAATCATCAAGCCTCATCTCAAACATTCAGAAAAATATTATAAATATAAGTATAAATATTTCTCTCTCTCTCTCTCTCTCTCTCTCTCTCTCTCTATATATATATATATATATATATATATATATATATATATATATATAGAGAGAGAGAGAGAGAGAGAGAGAGAGAGACATAAGTTAAATTCAATGAGAATTGAATTAAAAATATCTAACCACATAATGACACAAACATTCTAATAACACTGGTTTACAAAAAATATTTTTGGTCTGAGGCAAGAATGTGAATAGGTGTTTTTTACTAATTTGGGTGTGCTGAATTCAAATTTATAAACAGTTTTTGCTCTATCACCTCTTGTTTTCTGTCTTTTAAATAGTCTCATTTTAATATATACAGAGTATATACGTGCTTATTTCAACAGTTGCAGCAGCTTATTACAGATAAAATAGGATAGATAAAGAACATTGACTTGAATGACACAATGTACACAATTCATAGTACCGCAGACAGTTAGAAATGTGTTTTCTTAGATGATCTACTGACTGCCAGTGCACTACTGGCTGTTGATTGAGACGTGTTGGCTACGCTTAACTGCCAAAATCCGTCTTGATATATAGCTATATATATATATATTGTAATGCTATCATTTACATTTATTGCATAATAACTAATAACTAAAAAAGAAGACATAAGTCACACAATATTAGAAATTAACCCTGAATGCATATACGCCTTTATGTACAGTATGTGTACAAAAAGTACAGTATGCATATCTAAAAAACTAGAGGTGATGAGTAAAAACGGATTTCAAATCTGAATTCAGCTGCACCCCCAAATTAGGTTTAAAACAGCTATTTTTGTGCTTGCCTCAATTTCTTTGTAAACCAGTGTAATCTTTATATTAATACTCGTGCTCATTGATTGTACGAAAGTTATCATCTTGCAACACCCTCTGGTTGAAAATGGGACCGTCCGAATAGTCCAAGACGAAATGCAAAAAATGTAAATCGTTATTATCTGTTGTTGCTAATCCACCGAATTCCTATTTCTTATGAGGTGCGTCACCTCGCGCTAAATAATGGACCATTGAGTTTTTATTATAGAAAAGGAACGGAAGAAAAAGTACTTGCTACGCAGAAAAAAAAAAGATAAATAAAAAAGAGAGTAGAAGAAAAATAGATAGAGGTTTGAGCACGCGGAAGCGATAACATTGATTGTTTCAATCGAACAAAATGAAAAGAAGGAAAGAAGGAATGAAGGAAAGAAAGAAAGAAAGAAAAAGTGAAAGAGAGAGTTAAATCAAGATTATTAACATTTTTACATATTGAACTATTTAGCAATAGCTCTTAAGTAAGCATATCAATCGTTGTAAAATTAATATTCATACTGTGGTATATCCACAGGTTTTTATATAAAATCAGTTTTTCTGTTTGTATATATAGATATAGAGAATTGAAAGGAAGAAGTTGGGCGCCGCGTCTTTTCAGAATAAACAGTGAATTCTTGGAGTGTAAGTTGAGTTGAGTTTCCGGTTGCGTTTCCACGCTTGAATTCAGAGATATCGTTCTACTAGATTGGGTGCCTACAACCATATCTTGGGAGTCAAATCACGTTGGTATTTAGCCAAACACAAACCGGAAGGAAGTGGATTTCCTGCCTCTCAAAACGGAAGTAGAAAGCGAAGTTAAAACCTGAAAATATTTGTTGTAATTATTAGTCTTATTTTTATTTTCTCTCTCTCTCTCTCTCTCTCTCTCTCTCTCTCTCTCTAATATATATATAATATATATATATACATTTATGTATACACATTTAGTCATACACACAACTCCATGAACCCTCCCTCACATATATAGAGCATTAAAAAAATAACCCACCTCATAGAGGTTCTTCACAGAACAAATGGACATGCTACTACTAACACACTCGTCTACCAGATTTTAATAGCATGTCAAACACTCAAAAATACATAAACTTTTATAGTTCTATAATGCTCCCTTTCTAATAATCTATAAACAATTTCTTCAAATAAGAAATTTTCTCTTGACGATGACCTAAGTCGAAACTAGTTGAGAATAAACAACATATAAGAAATATTTCCTGATTGTCTTATTACTTTTTGTTCATACTATAATATATATATATAATATATATATATATATATATATATATATATATATCGATTATGGTATACCAAAGATGTGTCACTTAAAATAAAAATTGATAACTACAGAGCAGTCGTGCTTTCAACTCTATTGGTATGGTGCTGAAAATTGGACACTTTACCACAAGCACATAAACCAACTTAACGCCTTTCACATGCGCTGTCTTCGTGCTATTGCGGTATAAACTGACTCCCACATTAGGAAATTCCATCTGTCAGTGTGGCTTCATAGCTCGCAACAAGGCTGGGCTGCTATCACACACCAATGAAACACAAAATATCTTCTTGATAGCATGCGCAATATGGGAGGAAACAAATCACTCACTGCTGACCCTCATCTATCGTTCACGATAGGAGAGCCCACCATATATATATATAATATATATATATATATATATATATATATTATAATATATATATATATATATATATACTGTGTTTAATGTAGAATGTGTTTATATTAGATTGAGTCGCCTGGGTAGAGGGGGAATTTAAAAAAGTTTGTTCTCGCATATACATTATTACTTATCGCGAGTGAGATCCTCACTGGTTGCCCATAAAAATCCCCACGGAAATATATAACAATATAGTAAGAAATTCCCATTCAATGATTTTACAATTAAAAAAAATCAATATTATATTTCAAGCGAAAAAATTGAACAAAATAACATGCAATTGACTTTCCCTTCTGTTACTTTTCAAATTTGAATTATTAAATATCTTCCCGAGTATAAATCAAATCTTCATTATTTTTCTCAAAAATCAAGCCCTGGTGATATTTAATGTGTATATATATATATATATTTACTTTGTCGTTAATTGTTTTATCTTTTGAAGTTTCCTCCGACATACAGATACACACAACTGCCCTTTATACATGGTGCGGCATAAGAAACGCCCTTCGTTTAACTGGAACCAAATTAAAGCCTTTTTGATTAGCCTTTATTTTATATTTATGAATGTATTGCCACAGGTTAATGGATTAATATAATATATTAACAAAATTGATATAATGCTTATTCGGATTAATAATGTTCAATACAAATGAAATCAACCAAATTTAAGAAAAAATTTACAAAAGATATAAAGTTTTAGAATTTAGTCATTTATTTGAGATGTTCAAAATGTTCCCTTTCATGTTCCATACAATTCTCAACTCTACCAGCAAAAATTTTACAAACTTTTGACACATTTCAATGGTAATTTCATGAAATTTATCTTGAATTGCATTCTTTAATTCTGGAATTGTTTTCGGCTTAACATTGTAAACCTGATCTTTCAATACACTCCTCTTTGTTCCTTTGTTAATCTCATGGTTGTATAAAATATCTGAAGAAAATGAAGATTTTAGCAAATAATTAAAGAAAATTATAAATAAATATACTAGGGACTGGCAAAATGAGCCTTAAATGCGTTTTTGACAAAATGACTTAGCCCCCCCCCTACAGAAAATAATTTACCAAAAATCAGGGAATTATCGGATTTTAATGAAATTTTCAGTGTTTATTTATCAATGAATGATCTTTATAATGCATTATTTATTTTATTTCAAAACTTTCTCATTTTTTTCAGGTCACTTAATTTTGACCCCCCTTATGTTGGGGGCGTAACATTTTGTTCAAGTTGGTCCTTGTACTAATTACAGTATAAATAATGAATAAAAAGACCGAAGTTATGAATAGAAACAAAAAAATTATGGTGGCTATTCTATGATAAAATGAGTACCGAATCGAAAAATAAAATGTAAAAAAACAATAAATAATATTTTTTTTGGAGATTTTTTTTACTCATTTCGATAATTATTTAATGGCTATTATGTTATAAAAGAAAAAAAATTATACATTGATATTTTTTCTGCTTAAAAAGGGAGGGGGTACATTTTCAACCGAGTTTTTCTTCAAAACTATTACTTGATGTATCTAAAATAAGGTTTGCATTGAATAGATATTTATTTTTAGAATCTAAAATATAACATTTTAAACTTAACATCAGGCTTTTCATATCTTAAATGAATTTTATATATTAATTTTTCATAGCAAAAATACTAAATTAAAGTTTGAAATAAAATAACTGATGCATTATAGAATTCATTAATTTATAATCAATACTGAAAATTTCATTAAAATCGGAAATTACCTGATTTTTTGGTAATTTTTTTGCAATCGCGAATGTGTATTATAAAATTGTAAACAAGCGCTTAAAAACCCTTTTAAAAAGACAGAATGGCGGATCGCGTCGAAATTGACCAAAACAAAGTTTTAAATCTTTAAAAATAAAACTGCATATGTAATGATACTTTTCTTTTTTTAATGATGGTCATTATGTTACTACTTATCGATTAATACAAAGTTTGACTTTAAATAATAGATTTAATCAATTCTAATTCGCTTTTAAAACTCGTAGAAGCTGATTTTTTTTGCTAGTCCCTAAAATATACATTATAAGATATGAAATTAAAAAGGGCGTTACTTATGCCGCACCCTGTATATGTATAATTTAAATTTCTCCCGTTGGACCCATAACAATACTTTCCAGCTATGGATAAAATAGTAGGGCCTACTGGGCTTTTTAACCTTGGTTGGCAACCAGTCTAGGAGAAGGAAAACACTGAATTCAAGTTGTTACAAGAATGTGGGTGGGGAACACCTTCAGACGCCAATCCTCGAGAAACTTCACGCGTGAATACACGTGCGTGGGCGTCTTAGTACACATTTGGGTTAATGCTGTCACACACGCACACACACACACACACACACACACACACACACATTCGCACATACATACGAACACACACAAACGCACACATACACACACACACACGAACAAACATACACGAACGCACACACGCATACATGCACACAATCAGACACATATACAACCACGCACACATGCACACACACACTATTACGCCCTCACTTACTCACACACATGAACCAATGCACACACACACCACACACACACACACACGAACACACGCACACAACCAGGCACACATACAACACGCACACATGCAACATACACACACCCACACGTCCTCACATACTCACACACATGCACCAATGCAACACACACACCACACACACACGTGCGCGCAAAAACACAAACAGATACACTTGCACACACACCACACACGCAAACACACAAATACACACTCACACGCATACAACAAGCTATAATATATATATATATATATATATATATATAATAATATATATATATATATTGGGTGAATATGTGCTTAAGTGAAGTCATACCTAATTTGAAAATTAATTAGTTGATAATTAATGAATTAGGCTAGCATATCTGTTCAAATGTAAGGCGTAAAGGAATCGAGAAAAATCGATCTCTGTATGTAGATTTCGGCATATTTATGCCTCATCAGCAGAGTTATAGACAGGAGACTGCTGTGTGTGTGATTCGAACCCTAAATTGTCGGCTATCACCATCTCAAACAGACTGTTTACTTTCATAATATATATATATATGTACACACATACACACACGCACACATACAACACACAAGCACACACACACACACACACACACACGCATAACACCATACGCACTTACAAGCACACATGCGTACGCACGCACACACACATACACACTGTTGGAGAGTGAGGCTTAAAATACGTTTACCTGGATATGATACCAGTAATGGTTTTAGCATCAAAATTTATTTTTTTAAACATGTGTAATGGTTAACAAGCTAGTATAAAAAAACATATCTAGTGACTTTGATTCTCACCGGAGAGCACTAAACTTCTTGCCTTGTTCTAAACAAGACTTAGGAAAATTCTTGTTGAACCCTTGAGCTTTCATGTCGTAATCGGGAGCCGACATGGAACTTTGAACCGAATCCTATATTCAATCAGACTATTTTCTTTCTATTAACTGGTTAATAAGTGTTAATGTTAATTAAGTGTTAAGCTATATTAAGTATTCTAAGTATTATTATTAGCGGTCAGGATTGAACCTGCAACCTATGGAAAAAGGGTATACAAGGTGTGGCACTTATTTATAAATATCTTTACAACAGTAGAAAAAAATTATACACTGTACATTGTCATGAGCCATCATCTGGGGATTGTATATTGCAAAAACAATACAATTTTTGTAAGTGTTCTATTCATATTGTTATAAAGTAGTAGCGTTTGTTTTAAATGTGGTTCTATAAGTAGTAGCAGTTAGATAAAAGATATTTCAAGTACTTGACGGGACCGAAAGTACTTAGGAATAGTTTAAATTAGTTAAAGCAAATTTATAAGCTAATTCCAGCCGGGATATTACATTCGGTGACTTGAAAGAATTGGAACCAGAAGATGTAGACAAAAGAGGTTTATACTATTTAACTGAAATAAGAAATGCTGTCCCAATTATATACACACACACGCNCCGAGAGCAAGGAATAGGAGATAGAGAGAGAGAGAGAGAGACATGAACAAGCTGTAATAGATAGATCGATAGATTTGATCTGAGTGAGATAGATATAATGAAATGACGTATATAAGATAAATATATTCATCTATGTCCACCTTTTTTCATCCGATAATACAAAAATGTCACCGGAAGTTCTTTCCTTATTTCCAATTCACTGCCATGTCTAACAACGTAGAATAACAATTTGAATGATGTAAGGAATGAAAGGAAGGACTAATCGATAAATATTACTAATGAATGAAAGACTGTCGAAAAATGAATAATGGATCAATTGTGGGTGGGGGGAAGATCCAAGATCAGTTGCAGTTCTAATTCATATTTGATCCTAAAAAAACATACTAATGTCTTGTGTGTGGTACTAAATTGGCTAACAGCCCTGTCGCCTGGGGCTTTAGAATACTCCGACTGCACTCTACCAGCGGAATAAGAACCCCCCCCCGATGGTCTAGGATTTGAACTCGGGTCCATTACACCATGCAGCTCCATATACACACATAGTACGTATGGAAGCGCGTGGTGTAATGGTAAAGTCATGGAAATGGACTCATCGCCCCGAGTTCAAATCCTGGATGTGGTATTGCATTTCACTTAGCGCTAATATCCTTGGGAAAGGTATGAATCCTACTCTCCTCCAGCTATGGGTAAATAGTAGGGCAGACTAGGCTCTTTAACCTTGGTAGGCCACCGGTCTAGGAGAAGGAAAACTCTGATCAAACCTGTTAAACTCCGCTAAGAAATTGACCTGTGTGTCACATCCTGCTCATGGTTGGTAAATATATATAGGTACGTTTTTGTCACTTAAGTTAAGTCGTCAGGGCGGCCTAAAGTCGGTATCAGCCAGTCAGCGAGGGAGTCTATCCCCTTTTCAATAGGCTAGACCAAGGTGATTGTTTTCTGCGTCTGAGGTGGATCGTCACACCGACCATCAGCTCCTTACTTTACCACACAGATCCCTGTGCTACTCACACTCTGAGTTGACGAGGACGGTATCGAACTAGGAACCTTGTGGTTTCTAGCCGAACGCTCTACGGACTGAACTATCCGGCGCCTTGCCAACTCAACATATGAGTAGCACGTATGTTGGCATTTCACATAGTGCTAATACCCTTGGGAAAGGTATGAATCCATATATTCTCCTCCAGCTATGGGTTAACTAGCAGGGCAGACTGGGCCTTCAGCCTTGGGTAGGTAACCAATCTAGGAGAGGGATAACTCTGAATTCAAAATTCCTGAGGTCGGTCGTTGATTGGGTTTGTGGCAACCCTTGATGCCACAATTCTTTCCTATCGATTGTGCCAAAAAGTGGGATGGTGGTCCAACACAAGCCTTCACCATATAAACAAATCACTGTGTGGTGTTCATTGTATGTATGAACCTCATACGTCGAAAATCGACGAGAGAGTCCATAATTTGTGTGTGTGTGTTGTGTGTGTGTGTGTGAGATTAGATAGATAGACATTCCACAAAACAGCAGCTGTACGGCCACTTACCTTCCATCTCACAAAGCCCTAAAACCCATTGGAAATTATACATCCAATTATTCTCCTCCAGCTATGAGTATCGTCGTAGGAAATGGTGATGTAAGACGAGTTCAAATCCTGACGAGGCTGCTTGCATTTCACATGGCGCTAATACTCTTAAGAAAGATATGAATCCAAAACTATCAACTGTTAATAAAATCCCTAGAATAAACAATATATATATATATATATATATATAATATAATATATATATATATATATGTGTGTGTGTGTGTGTGTGTGTGTGTTGTGTTGTGTAATTCATTAATAGAGGTATCATGTAAAGTCTCCAGTCAACTCAATAGCAGCCCAGCAACCAGGATTTCGGCCTTTCGATGTAGTAATAAGTATACTAAACATTTCTAGTATCAACATATCATTTCTCTATCGGAAGTAAGGGCCGTAACGTAAGCAAGGTGGACACGTCATCTCTCCATTCGGAAATGAGTGCCAGATGTTAAAAAGCTTGACACGTCATCTCTCCATTCCGAACAAGGAGAGCGGACTGCGGGCCGTAGTAGTAAGCGACCTCGAACTCCAATCTGCTATCACGTTCACTTTTGGACTAATACCCTCATCCCCAACCCGGGGGTGAAATAGTGCAACTGCAGTTCTTCTGCAAGGGTGGTTTTGGCATTAAATAATCACTGGTGGGGGAAGAAAAAAAGAAAAACACTGGACGCATGGTATGATTTTAATGCATCCTTTTATGCACCCAAGCATGAAAAACTTTCGTTAATTCTGCGATAATGTATACAATCTTGTGTGTCCCTGGAGGGGAAACTCCTTCTACACTGTGTAGGCACAGCACGGGAGGTCAGCAGTTACCGTTTATAAGCCCTTGCTCGTTTTCGTAGAGTTGGGCGCAGGGGCGACCTCCGTCGGTGGAGAGATGTCGTCATCTCACTGGACAGCGACCGCCAGTCTTAAGTTGCGCACCCTCAGCCAATTAGGTGCTGTCCCGCCACAACTTGCTGCCTCATTGGGTGCATTTAGCTAGGGATTTAATCTTAACAAGCGGGTTGCGAACATATGCACCAAACAAAACGAAACAAAACAAAGACTCTTGCATTACGCCTCGGATGCTGGAATGTTAGGACTATGACGCCCGGACAAACTGACAACCTATTGGACATAAGAGATGCCCGCAAAACTGCAAGAACTCTTGAAGAGACAAGCTGACATCTCTACTCTTCAAGAAACCCGACTTCTCTCGTCAGGCTCATTGAAAGAGACTACACCTTTTTCTGACGAGGAAGCCTCCTGGTGAAACCAGAGAGCATGGAGTTGACTTTGCAGTCAGGACACTTTACTGGGAGCAATAGTACCACCTACAGGTGGCTCAGAGAGATGCTGACGCTAGACCTCCACCTGGTTAGTGTATACGTTCCAACACTCAGCACCCCTCAAGAAACAAAGGACAAATTTTATGATGAGCTTGAGTTGATTATAAAAACATCCCCAAAAAGATCAACGTTACCTGTGTGTATGTGTGTAATATATAATATATGTATTAGTAACCTTAATATATATATATATATATAATATATATTATATATATATATATATTATAATATATATAAAATTAATTGGTAATTTGCTTGAAGCATTGTTAAGTATGTTATAATATATGTTATAATATATTAATGATTTGAAGGTCTTCAAATCATTAATATATATATATATATATATATATATATATATATATATATATATATATGGGTTGATATTACTGACAATGTATTGGATATAAGAGATGCCCGCAAAACTGTAATCATCAATAAAAAAAACCCTTGAAGAGACATGTTGACATTTCTACTCTTCAAGAAACCCGACTTAATATTTTACATTAACCATTCAGATAAGAGTAAGTTTTAGTATTTTAGTCATTTGATTTGTAAAATACTCTTTAACTTTATGAATAATACTAACTATTCTATCTAAGAAAAAAATCTGCAGACCATAGAAGGTACACAAAAGTTAAAGCTCTGATTTTAATTACTGTGTAAAAAAAAGTTGTTTTGTTTAATAGTAATTTTAATATTATTAATAATAATAATCCATTAATACTGGAGATTGTTTTCCGGTTTTTGTCTATAACAAAAACTACGTCACTGCTTGCGTCAGATTACCCAAAATCGTCACAACATAAAATGAATACACTCAAAATTTGAACATGCAACATTAGACAGTCCTCATTGAATAAAACAAGTTTTAATAAATACATGACTGGTATTATATATCTATATATAGTTTGTTTTATTTTAATACATATTTAAAGTTAACATTTCAAATTGTTTTATTTTTTTATCCTTTAATGAATTTGATGATTTTACTTAATTAGGGTAAAAAACTCGCTGACATTGAATTTTTAACTCCCAACCCACGGGCAATATGTTTAAAAAATCTATTTTTACATCGCCCGGAGGGTGTTTTTTAATTTTTTACTACTACTACTACTACTACTACTACTAATAATAATAATAATGATAATAATGAAAGTGATACCAATTGTAATTGGTGCACTTGGAACAGTCCCAAAAGGATTAGAAAAGGGTTTGGAAAGTTTGGAAATCAGAGGAAGGATTGAAACCATTCAGAGCACTGCACTGCTGCAATCTTCCAGAATACTCAGAAGAGTCCTGGAGACCTGAGGAGACTTTCTGCCACTCAGACTCCAGTGAAATACCATCAGCTAATGCTGATGTGAAAACTCAGAAGGAGCAAATAATAATAATAATAATAATAATAATAATAATCTTATTATAATGGAGATTGTGGGTTTGTCTGTCTGTAACCGAAACTATATTACTACTCAAGTCACAATTCCCTTAGTTATTTACGTCATATTCTCCATGATTTTATTTTTATTTAAACCTCAATTATTAATAATATTGTTTTACATCATTAAGACTGTTGACCATATCTACATACTAATAACATGCAATTGTATTTATATATACAACAAAATGGCAGTTTACAGTGTGAATGGGAAGGCTAATTTGCATATTGATATTAAAAATTTGATTTTAATAAATATGTGCTTAGTATTATTGATTTCTAATTGTTTGGTGTTATCTTTTTGAATATGAGCAAAAATGTCTTCAATAAATCTTAAAAGAAATCCATTAACAAGAAGAAATAACTGTAATTTTATTCTTTACTTCCTATTTTAACTAAATAGTTAAATTAGGAAATTTACCAAAGAAAGACGGGAGTAATGGAAAATGATGGAAGAGTAAGTGTCAAAGTTGTTCTATTTTCAATCATACCCCCTCTGTTCCAAATATTTTTATCTGAATTTTTATTCAGTTTCATTAGCCTTTCTAATTTAAATATTTATTATATTAAAACTTAAATACTTGCACCCGGAGGGTGCATATATTTGCTAATAATAATAATAATAATAATAATAATAATAATAATAATAATAAGAAGAAGAAGAAGAAGAAGAAGAAAATTAAAAGATATAAATTAGAAAGTTATGCTGCAGATGAGAACAGTTTATATGAACAATTTTGAAAGTCGGCCTTAACACTTTTGGTTTTTACCAACGGTTTAACACTGACCTTACACATTATTAGCAATGCAGAAAGTATGGGCAATTTTTGTTTTTAATTTGAAAAAAAAAAATTTTGTTTGTATTATTTGTGAATATTAGCTGTGTTCCATGTTCCATTCTTGGGTGTGGCCATTACCTTTATAGACGATTATTATTTAACACCTCTTGGGTATGGTGTCGGCATTTGTTTAACGCTCCACCCTCTTTGTGTTTGGTCTGAGATCCTCTGGGACAAACATTGTTAAATATATTTAACTGTTAACGCTAAATTTTAGTCTAGACACGATAGTCGCTCTGAATTGCCAAGACTAAAAAAATATGTCAATGTTCATTTTTTAATTGTAGACATGCTATTTGTTTCTATGGTTGAACACATTGGATTTGCAGTATTCCCAGTGAATAACTGTCCCCATTCAACTTATCCGTGGATACTTTTACCGAGGTCATGAAGGTGATGAACAACATGGACTGTAGGCATTTAACTTTCTATATTTTATAGAACATTAGAAGAAGAAGAAGAAGAAGAAGAAGAAGAAGAAGAAGAAGAAGAACAAGAAGAACAAGAACAAGAACAAGAAGAAGAGAAGAAGAAGAAGAAGAAGAAGAGAAGAAGAAGAAGAATGCTTGGAACACAATATTACTGAAACGTTAAATTTTAGATTTTAAACAGACATTGTTAAATTTTAGACTGGAGCCGATAGTATCACTGAATTGCCAAGACTAAAAGAATATCCCAGTGTTTATTTTTTTCTCATGCAATTTGTTTCTATGGCTGAACACAGATGATTTGCATTATTCCCAGTGAACAACAGTCCCATTCAATGTATCTGTTTTTACTTGGGGGATTCAAAAATTTGCAATATTTTGGTAAGGGCACAATTTGAAAGCTCTGGATATTTTTGGCTTGGTTGTGAAGGGGAAGAACACACTGGACTGTCCGCATTCAATTCATTCTTTTTTTTTACAACAGTGGGTCATTCCTTCTAGATCTTTGAAGTTAAGCAACGATGAGCCTGTTCAATACTTAGATGGGTAACCATTTAAGCAACAGCAGGTACTGTAAGCAACATGATATCAAAATGACTTGATTCAGCTTTAAATGACCCATAAAGAGTTGATATGCCGTAAAACAAAAACAACTAACCAACCAAGTAAATTACTTAGATGGGTGACATTTAAGCAACAGCAGGTACTGTAAGCAATGTGATATCAAAATGACTTGATTCGCCATTAAATGACCCATAAAGAGTTGATATGCCGTAAAACAAAAAACAAAACCAACCAATGTTCCATTTACTTGGTACCAGTTCCCACTAGATTATCAAAGTTAAGCAGCAATGAGCCTGTTCAATACTTAGATGGGCGACCATTTAAGCAACAGCAGGTACTGTAAGCAACGTGATATCAAAATGACTTGATTCGGCATTAAATGACCAGAAGAGGGTTGATATGTCGTAAAACAATATATATATATATAAATCATCTACAGACACAGTGTTTCGACGTTTCAGGTCTCTTCGGTGTGGTTAGACACAACAACTACCTCTGCCCGGGAGCGAAATTCGACTGATTAGTTGTCACCCCGATTCGTTAACCTCTCAGCCATTTGACAGCTGCCGTAAAGGGGGATGGTGTTTAAACTATTAAATACATACATTTGTTTATGTATTTTACGATCACCAGAGAGATCCAGTCTGTAAACAGACGATAATTGCTTTATGCTGCAGTGAAAGCTAATTTAAGACACCCTTAGAGAGCTCTACCGGGTTTTGGGAGCATAGAATAAGTTATCCACAGACACCGTGTTTCGACGTTTCACGTCTCTTCAGTGTGGCTACACACAACAACTGCATATATATTAAGTATCTGTTGTGTAACATGGAAATTACAACCACCTATTGTAACTAATAGTTTCGCGTTTGAGTAGACTTGAAGATTTCTTCGACAAAAATTCCAAATTTGATTATACCATATTGAAAAGATTAGAATTCCTTAAATTTAATGTATACATATGTAGTTCTAATGTTATCGTAACAAGGGTAATTTAAAAATGTGTTCTTCGTTAAATGTACACGCGGTTTAATGTCATACTTATCCCCTTTTTGGAGGGAGGTGGGTCTTATCCCTCAGCAGGGGAGTCAGTTGGCATATTTTAGACTACGCTGATGTGTGTCTCTATTTCGTTTCATTCCATTTTCGAACACACACACACACACACACACACACACACACACACATATATATATATATATATATATATATATATATATATGAAGTAGTCAAACAGTGTGTTTGAAAATGGAGAAGGCCGACAATTGGTGGGAGATCATGTGCTTAACTAAAGGCATACCTAATTTTGTTAATTAATTATAACTAAATAAATTAGGCGTGCATATCGGTTTAAATGTAAAGCGTAAACAAATCGAGAAAAAGTCCATCTCTGTATGTACATTTCAGCCCATTAGGCCTCATCAGCAGAGCTATAGACAGGGCAGTGCTTTGTGAGTGATTCGAACCCTACCTGTCAGGCTGACATTCTAACCACTACACTAGCTGGCTTCCCCATATATATATTATATATATATATATATATATATATATATATATATATATATATATATATATATATATATATATATGGGGAAGCCACCTAGTGATATGATTCTTCGCGTATGGTTCTAAATTATTCAGTTAAGAATTAATGTAAATATGAATTAATGAATAGGATAAAAAATGAATGAAATGATGGAAAAATTATTTTCCAAAGGACCTCTCTTAAAAGAAGAAAAAATTTTAAGACAGGTCCTTAATGGATCTCTCTCGCTCTCTCTCTCTCTCTCTCTCTCTCTCTCTCTCTCTCTATATAATTATATATATATATATATATATGGAGTAAATATGGAAATTCATCTTATTTTTGGAACACTTGGTTTTTCAAATTTCTTAATATATATATATATGATTGTTTCCCTGGAAATTTGATCTCTCTGTGTCAAAATCAATTGGAATTTCAACGAATTTTAATTCATAATCAGTTGGAATTTCAACAAATTTTAATTCAAAATCAATTCGAATTTCAACGAATTTTAGTTCAAAATCAATTCGAATTTCAACGAATTTTAATTCAAAATCAATTCGAATTTCATCGAATTTTAATTCAAAATCTAATTTCACTTACATGCATAATTCGTTGGCTACCTACTTACATAATTTACGAAAAACTTACCGAAAAATTACTTTTTAATAATAAATCCCCGAACTAAGGGGTCAATCAATCCTGGTGAGGGGTAATCTCAATTTTAAAATGGAATTGACGCTATAACGAGCTTCAGGGGGGAATTATTCTATCTTTACTCGTTATTTTCTGGGGCGGTATTCCTCGTTTGTTTTGAGAGACAATTCACTTTTAGAATTTTTCCCAATTTAGAAGCCAGCGGGTGTGAGCGGGGGGGGGGGGCGGTCGATGAAGGTCGGTGGAGGCTGACTGGTTGGCTGGCTGGCTGGTTGGCTGGAGTGTCTTGCGGTGGTGTTAGAGAAGAAAAGATCTGCAGAGAATGGTTGGATCTTACTGGAACCAATCCAATTCTTATTTTCTTCATCGACTTTACATAGACTCTGTTGATCCGGTACTGTTTACCAAAGATCAAAGATGTCAACGCAATCAACTTTCCCCTGAGTCCTCGTTCAATTGATTCTTTCTCCACTTCGAGTTTATTAGCCCACATATGCTGCAGATACAAGGGATGTCAGTGCACAATAAACTGGTACATGGTACCCTAGGGTACCATAGAGAAACAGTTCCCTTTTTTGTACCTTGGACCAGTTTCATATTTTTCTGAAATATATATATATATAAGTAAAGAAATAACAAAAGACTTAGAGATTTAGCTTTATAGTCTATTTCAGGGAGCTATAATGCTAGGTTCAGTTTCATATTTTCTGATTATATATATCTTAGAGATTTAGAATTATAGTCTATTTCAGGAGCTCCCTGAAATAGACTATAAAGCTAAATCTCTAAATAAAGTCTTTTGTTATTTCTTTACTTATATATTTGCTCTGTGACTCTAACATTAAGAGTATACATTGAGCTCTCAAACTGCGACTTGTTTTTTTTATATAAAACTCTTGTGTCGTAAGGAAGATTTTTCTCTGGACTTTTGGATTATATATATATATATATATATATATATATATATATATATATATATAATATATATATATATATATATATAATACACCATAAAAAGAGAATATTTGACGTCATATTTCAAACCGGCCACCTTTCCAGCGTTTCTTCTTCAAACTTCGAACAGATTGATAAACAAGGACTATCGCAGTTTTTCTCGTTATTCTGTGATAATTCTATTTTACTTTTCCTTATATCAACAAATGCCCCGAAGAAGATCTACTAACAGATCGAAACACTGCAGCATCGGCTAATAAACTTACCACTCATTTTATTTAAACTTGTGTTTTTTCAAATTTCTTACTATATATATATATATTATTATTTATATTTTTTCTTGAAGGCAATTACAATGCGTATATCGCATAAAATTGATAATTATAGAAGACAACAATGACAAGTGAATTTCAGTAAAGAACTACTCGTAGAACATCGTACAGACCGTTTCAACTTTACCAAGTCTCATTAGCGATGTATACCAACGATTTCCCTCCGACAGAAATCGAAACCGGGACTTCAGCAGGATAGTCAGAAACCATACTGCTTCGGCCACGATACAGCATGGGAAAATCCTTGCGAAATTAACCTGTCAATGATACTGATACGTCTCTACCATATGAGGTAAGGGGACGATGAGTGAATAATAACAAACCCGGGCCTTATGCTCTTCGGCGAAGGAAATATTCAACAATGCTTCTAAAATAAACAAACTTCCAAAAATCTTATTTCCTTCGCCGAAATGTAAAAAAGTTGGCCAGAAAGCTTGAATAGATTGTTAATAAAATTGTTAAACAGGAGACGTGTCTTTTGTCTAATTCTACACACACACACACACCACACACACACACATATATATTATATATATATATATATTACATATAACATGTATATATATACACACACATACACGCACACACATTTATATATATGTGTGTTTGTGTGTATATATATATACACACACACACACACACACACACACACACACACACACATATATATATATATATAATATATATATATATATATTTCAAATCCTAGATGTGGTAATTGCATTTCACTTAGCGCTAATACCCTTGGAAAAGGTATGAATCCTACTCTCCCTCTAACTATGGATAAATAGTAGGGCAGACTGGGCTCTTTATATATATATATATATAAACATGTTTTGTTGAACTCAACAGACAATTCTTACCTGACGAGTTTTTGTTCAATACTTTCTGTCTGGCCATCTTTTCCTATCCGAGTGGAACTGGTGAAATGTTTCCATTGTTTCTTTTTAAACAAATTCCTACTGCTACTGTTTGTTTAAAAGGAAACAATAGAAGCATCTCACCAGTTCTACACCTGATGATGGCACTAAGTTCTGCAGAAAGCGCTCGTCGTAAAAACTTTGGTGGATTCATACACCAATTCCACAATTCCACCCGGATATTAAAATGATAACCAGACAGTTAGAAAGGATCGAACAAAAACTCGTTAGACAAGAATTGTGCATTGAGTTCAACAAAACCTGTTTAAAAGAAAAAATGCTGCCAAAATACACTTGTATAGAATATAATGATAATATATATATATATATATATATATTATGGACTCTCTCGTCGATTTTCGACGCATGAGGGTTCATACATACAATGAACACCCACACAGTGATTTGTTTATAGTGGTGAAGGCTTGTGTTGGACTATCCACACTTTTTGGCACAGTCGATAAGAAAGAATTGGTGCATCAAGGGTTGCCACAAACCCAATCAACGACCGACTTCAGGAATTTTGAATTCAGAGTTATCCCTCTCCTAGACTGGTTACCTACCCAAGGCTGAAGGGCCCAGTCTGACCTACTATTTAACCCATAGCTGGAGGGAGAATATATGGATTCATACCTTTCCCAAGGGTATTAGCGCTATGTGAAAGCATATTTCTGAGCATTATATGCTTTTCCTCAGATAAATCGCCTTGTAATAACATTTTATATGGGGTCACTTGGTCTTTGTACTGCCATAAGCAGTTTGCTGCCCTCTTTTTTTGGTTGCTGAATAATTCATTATGAGAGTAGAATCTCTGTTTGAAATTCCCTTGACCATTCCCACATATTTTTTGCAGGTTTTCACTAATTCTATGTGAAATTATGTGCATTAATAAACTGGTAGAAATAATAAAAAAATAGATTTTTTCAAACATAATTCAATCCTAAAAGTAAGGAATAATTTAGTATAATTTTTGTGTTCTTAAACTAAACAGTAAAAAAAACCCTTTAGGAAGCGAAAGTTGATTAAATCAGCTGTAGTATATATATATATATATATATATATATATATATATATATATATATATATACCAATATGGTCGTGAATGTTCCTTTGTCACCAAATAAATAGATATGTAAAACCTTGATATATTTATTATTATATTATATTATATATATATATATATATATATATATATATATATATATATATTGCATTGCATTGTCATTTCAGTCTCGGAAGACTATAATATAGTTTTATACCCCTGAAGTTACAGTGCCTCCAGTAACTGTACTTTCTTCTGGACCTCTTGGCTTCATGGTGTTGCGCAATGGTGGCTTCAGATATGAACAGTCCATTACGGAGAGGCTGTCGCCACCGAGGGGGGTCCTGAGCCAAATTTTCCCTGCTGGAAGGTGTAATATATATATATATAAGATTTTTTTGATGTTTGTTTTTTAGAAGCATTGTTGGATAAAGTATATATTAATATTTATATTTTTGCTTGAAGGCAATTACAATGCATGTATCGCATGAAATTCGATACTTTATAGAAAATAAACTTGACAAGTATAATCCCGGCAAAGGATCGATTGGTGAGTAGAACATCGTACAGACTGTTTCGACTTTATTAAGTCTCATCAGCGATGTATACTAACGATTTTCCTCCGACAGAAATCGAAACCGGGACCTCAGCAGGCATAGTCAAAGACCATATAGCCACGGCCACGGTACACAGCGAACAATCCCTGCGAAATTAACCTTGTCAATGATACTTACACGCCTCTACCATCCTTTGCCGGGATTACACTTGTCAAGTTTATTTTCTATAAGGTATCGCATTTTATGCGATACATGCATTGTAATTGCCTTCAAGCAAAAATATAAATAATAATATATACTTTATTCAACAATGCTTCTAAAAAACAAACATCCAAAAAATCTTATTCACTTCGCCGAAGAGTATAAGGCCTGGTTTGTTGTTATTATTCACTCAACGTCCCCTTACCTATTATGGTAGAGGCGTGTAAAGAGGGGTACAAAAAAGGTCGAAACAGATTATGTCAGCAAACTATTAACGTCATTGTTTTTTTTCTAAAAATATCAAATTCATATATATATATATATACACACACACACACACACACACACACACACATATATATATATATATATATATATATATATATATATATTGATGGTATGCAACAAACCTACTGATGTATGCACTGGACAACCATGTAGGTAAAAGCTGATTAGCATACACCCAATTGTCTTTTTCACCCTTTTCGATGGGCGTTCCCCTATTTACAAACGTTCAAGTTGAGGACTGCCACAGATACAAATAAAAACTATCTGCGAATTCAAATTGTGGTCATCGCAACGGTTCGAAAGTTCAGAGCGACGTGGAATTGCTGGTATTACCCAGGGTGCCCGGTGGCGCCTTCTAAAAAAACAATGAAATTATTGTCTCTTCGTGACGTCACAGTATTATTCATGGCTATCTTAAGAATACATCTGTTGTGGACGCCAAAGATTGAAGATAATATGCTTAAAAAGAAAGAAAGAAAAGGGTACTAATACAGAATAGTGCGCAAGAGATAATATCATTAGATTACATATAGAGAGCATTAGTATTAAGGCAGAATAGCGCGCAAGAAATAATATCATTAGATTACGTTTAAAAAGCATTGTACTAATGCAGAATAGCGCGCAAGAGATAATATCATTAGATTACGTATAAAAAGCATTGGTACTAATGCAGAATAGCGCGCAAGAGATAATATCATTAGATTATGTATAAAAAAACATTGGTACTAATGCCGAATAGCGCAAAAGATAATATCATTAGATTACGTATAAAAAGCATTGGTACTAATGCAGAATAGCGCGCAAGAGATAATATCATTAGATTACGTATAAAAAGCATTGGACTAATGCAGAATAGAGCGCAAGAGATAATATCATTAGATTACGTATAAAAAGCATTGTGACTAATGCAGAATAGCGCGCAAGAGATAATATCATTAGATTACGTATAAAAATTATTGGTACTAATGCAGAATAGCACGCAAGAGATAATATCATTAGATTACGTATAAAAAGCATTGGTACTAATGCAGAATAGCGCACAGAGATAATATCATTAGATTACGTATAAAAAGCATTGGTACTAATGCAGAATAGCGCGCAAGAGATAATATCATTAGATTACGTATAAAAAGCATTGGTACTAAAACAGAATAGCTCGCAATAGATAATATCATTAGATTACGTATAAAAAGCATTGTTACTAATGCAGAATAGCGCGCAAGAGATACTATCATTAGATTACGTATAAAAAGCTTTGGGACTAATGCAGAATAGCACGCAAGAGATAATATCATTAGATTACGTATAAAAAGCATTGGTACTAATGCAGAATAGCGCGCAAGAGATACTATCATTAGATTACGTATAAAAAGCATTGAGACTAATGCAGAATAACACGCAAGAGATAATATCATTAGATTACGTATAAAAAACATTGGTACTAATGCAGAATAATGCGCAAGAGATAATATCATTAGATACGTATAAAAAGCATTGGTACTAATGCAGAATAGCGCGCAAGAGATAATATCATTAGATTACGTATAAAAAGCATTGTGACTAATGCAGAATAGCGCGCAAGAGATAATATCATTAGATTACGTATAAAAAGCATTGGTACTAAAGCAGAATAGCTCGCAATAGATAATATCATTAGATTACGTATAAAAAGCATTGGTACTAAAGCAGAATAGCTCGCAAAAGATAATATCATTAGATTACGTATAAAAAGCTTTGGGACTAATGCAGAATAGCGCGCAAGAGATAATATCATTAGATTATGTATAAAAAAACATTGGTACTAATGCAGAATAGCGCACAAAAGATAATATCATTAGATTACGTATAAAAAAGCATTGGTACTAATGCAGAATAGCGCGCAAGAGATACTATCATTAGATACGTATAAAAGCATTGGTACTAATGCAGAATAGCGCGCAAGAGATAATATCATAGATTACGTATAAAAAGCATTGGTACTAATGCAGAATAGCACGCAAGAAGATAATATCATTAGATTACGTATAAAGCATTGGTATAATGCAGAATAGCACGCAAGAGATAATATCATTAGATTACGTATAAAAGCATTGATACTATGTTAAT
>CM042175.1:52085552-52088052 GCA_023376005.1 Doryteuthis pealeii | reverse complement strand
CATCGTTAACAGTTGTCCATGATGATATTGGTGCTTCTATTTAGGAAGGAGTGAAGCATTCAATTAGTGATTCATCGTTAACAGTTGTCTATGATGATATTGATGCTTCTATTTAGGGAGGAGTGAAGCCTTCAAATTAGTGTTTCATCGTTAACAGTTGTCCATGATGATATTGGTGCTTCTATTTAGGAAGGAGTGAAGCATTCAAATTAGTGATTCATCGTTAACAGTTGTCTATGATGATATTGATGCTTCTATTTAGGAGGAGTGAAGCCTTCAAATTAGTGTTTCATCGTTAACAGTTGTCCATGATGATATTGGTGCTTCTATTTAGGAAGGAGTGAAGCATTCAAATTAGTGATTCATCGTTAACAGTTGTCTATGATGATATTGATGCTTCTATTTAGGAAGGAGTGAAGCCTTCAAATTAGTGTTTCATCGATAACAACTGTCCATGATGATATTGGTGCTTCTATTTAGGAAGGAGTGAAGCATTCAAATTAGTGATTCATCGTTAACAGTTGTCTATGATGATATTGATGCTTCTATTTAGGAAGGAGTGAAGCCTTCAAATTAGTGTTTCATCGATAACAACTGTCCATGATGATATTGGTGCTTCTATTTAGGAAGGAGTGAAGCATTCAAATTAGTGATTCATCGTTAACAGTTGTCTATGATGATATTGATGCTTCTATTTAGGGAGGAGTGAAGCCTTCAAATTAGTGTTTCATCGATAACAACTGTCCATGATGATATTGGTGCTTCTATTTAGGAAGGAGTGAAGCATTCAAATTAGTATTCATCGTTAACAGTTGTCTATGATGATATTGATGCTTCTATTTAGGAAGGAGTGAAGGATTCAAATTAGTGTTTCATCGTTAACAACTGTCCATGATGATATTGGTGCTTCTATTTAGGAAGGGTGAAGCCTTCAAATTAGTGATTCATCGTTAACAATGTCCATGATTTATTGGTGCTTCTATTTAGGAGGAGTGATGGACTTTTATTCGTATTTCATAATTAACTGTTGTCCATGATGATATTGGTGCTTCTATTTAGAAAGAGTGAAGCATTCAAATTAGTGATTCATCGTTAACAGTTGTCCATGATGATATTGGTGCTTCTATTTAGGAAGGAGTGAAGCATTCAAATTAGTGATTCATCGTTAACAGTTGTCTATGATGATATAGGTGCTTCTATTTAGGAAGGGGTGAAGCCTTCAAATTAGTGATTCATCGTTAACAACTGTCCATGATTATATTGGTGCTTCTATTTAGGAAGGAGTGATGGACTTTTATTCGTATTTCATAATTAACTGTTGTCCCTGATGATATTGATGCTTCTATTTAGGAAGGAGTGAAATATTTCGATTAGCGTTACATAGTTAACAAGTGTCCGTGATGATATTTATGCTTCTATTTAGGAAGGGTGAAGCAATCAAAATATTATTTCATAGTTAACAGTTGTCCCTGATGATATTGATGCTTCTATTTAGGAAGGAGTGAAGCCTTCAAATTAGTATTTCATCGTTAACAGTTGTCCATGATGATATTGATGCTTCTATTTAGGAAGGAGTGAAGTATTATAATTAGCATTTCGTAGATGTACGTGTTTATATTGAACCACGAATGGTGCAGACCCCAACAAAATTACCATTGAATTGCAAATTGGATTGTGAATAGTTTTATTTGTTAACACGAGGCATACTCTTAAAGTGTACATCGTGCATAAGGTGGTGTGGAAAATGTGACCGGGGCGGGAGTTCCGTGTTCGAGCTCAACTGAAAGTCAGTATATGAGTAAAGGTCAGGCACTTCAGACTATGACGGTTGGTGCAGTGAAATAGACAGATCTATTTTGACGTTGGATCGGGACTCATGTCACACACACACACACACACAATCACACACACACACACACACACATAAACAAACACACACACACACACATACATATATATATATATATTTATATATATATATATATAGTATTAGGGTGTATATAAAAATAACCTACTCAAATTTCACCATAAGGATCTTCAGGGTTAATTGCAATGAATTAATCAAGATATTGATTAATTACAGTCAATTGCACAAGTGCATAATGCAATCATATATATATAAATATATATGTGTGTGTGTGTGTGTGTGTGCGTGAGTGTGAGAATAGATATATATATTACACATATATATATATATATGTATATTATATATTGCATCACTAATTATATATATATATTATATTAATATATTATATATATATACATAAACTAATATATATATATATATATATATATATATATATATATATATATATATATATATATATATTAGTTTGTGTATATATATTTATTGCATGGAAGTCATTCTGTGACACAAGGCTTCATAACATCATTTTCAGTATTATATATATATATATATATATATATATATATATGGGGGTGAAGATATATATATATATATATATATATATAATATATATTATATGGGGGGGTGAAAGAT
>CM042175.1:52070552-52080552 GCA_023376005.1 Doryteuthis pealeii | reverse complement strand
GAGAGAGAGAGAGAGATATGAACTAAATTAGATAGATAGATAGATAGATAGATATGAACTAAATGAGAGAGAGAGATAGATAGATAGATATGAACTGAATGAGATAGATAGATAGATAGATAGATAGATAGATAGATAGATAGATAGATAGATAGATAGATAGATAGATAGATAGATAGATAGATATGAACTAAATGAGATAGATAGATAGATATACCGAAATAGATGTTGTGAAGAGAGTTAGCCGGGTCATTAGAAAGTGAACAATCAATCATAGCTAATCGATTGTTGAATTTAATGTTCAATTTGTTGATTAATCGATTATTTTGATTGAATGATTTTGTTTTTTCTTTCTTGGTTCGATCTAAAAATACAAAATGTGTCAAAACGGATCGGCCATTGTTTTAACCAATCAGACTTACAGTGACAATTATTGCATTTAGTTGGTTGTTTTACGGCATATCAACCCTTCTCGGGTCATTTTAAGGGCGAATCAAGTCATTTATTGAATATACAAATTGAACGATTGTGGCTCTAATAGACAGACACACACACACACACACACAACACACACACACACACACATATATATATATATATATTATATATATATAGAGAAGAGAGAGAGAGAGAGAGAGAGAAAGAGATGTGAAGGAACTTGGATGGATAGATAGATATAAAGGAATTTGGATAGACAGACAGACAGACAGACAGATAGATAGATAGATACATAGATAGATACATAGATATAAAGGAACTTGAATAGATAGATAAATAGATAGATAGATATAAAAGAATTTGGATAGATAGATAGATAGGTATAAAGGAGTTTGTATATATATATATATATATATATATATATATATATATATATATATAGATAGATAGATAGATAGATAGATAGATATATAAAGGAATTTGGAGAGATAGATAGATAGATAGATAGATATAAAGGAATTTGGAGAGATAGATAGATAGATAGATAAATAGATAGATATATAGATATAAAGGAATTTGGAGAGATAGATAGATAGATAGATAGATAGATAAATCGATAGATAGATAGATAGATAGATAGATATAAAGGAATTTGGAGAGATAGATAGATAGATAGATAGATAGATATAAAGGATCTTATTACTTAAATATATACTCAATCGGTAGGAGGGGTCAAATTTCAGGTACTGGATAAGTATGGCGAAAAGAGAGTACCTTAAAAAGGCTGAAATTATAACAAATATCTGGTACCTCTAAAGGAGGCGGCTTCATTCCTGAAATGAGGTAACCAAGTGAGTACCCGGTATTTTTGTAATTTAGCTATTGTAATTGTTTTTGACAATAACAAAATAAATAAAGTATTATCTGCTTTATTCGGACTATTGTCCCCATCTTCATTATTATTTGTACAACGTTTCGGCCGATATGCCCTCCGACCTTCTTCAGGTATTTCTTGTCGGACTCGGGAACCTTCTTTTCGGACTCGGAAACTTTCTTGTCGTTTTCGGGAACTTTCTTGTCGTAATCGGGAGCCATCACGAAACTTCGAACCTAACCCTTTTATTCAGTCCTCGGGGGTATCCTGTTCTCATTCAGCTAACCATAGCTGGGGTAGGAGTTGTGTTAATTATTTTTCTATGTTACTGCCTCTACTCAGGATTGAACCCGGAATCCACAGATAACTGTCACTTAGAACTGTCTTAACCTAACTACCTTATCCACTAGGCTATGTGTCAATTCAGAGAAATAAAATAAATAAAATTCTTCTAATCAATTATTATTTTGATAACTCCATTACAGTCTATTATATTTCCATATTCCACTAATTAGATGTGCTGCATAACTTGATTAGTTAATTAAAAGTTTAACTTAATAGAAACAATGACATCGTGATATGCATTTAAAAAAATGAAATAGTTTATTACAAAATAGAATCAGCTACCCAGCAAGAACTCCCAGTTGTATTGATTGGCTTATTTTTGAGATTTACAAATGCTGGACATTTTTAAGTAGAATTTCAATGCTATTTCTATGTATATTGAGATTTACAAATGCTGGACATTTTTAAGTAGAATTTCAATGCTATTTCTATGTATATTGAGATTTACAAATGCTGGACATTTTTAAGTAGAATTTCAATGCTATTTCTATGTATATTGAGATTTACAAATGCTGGACATTTTCAAGTAGAATTTCAATGCTATTTCTATGTATATTGAGATTTACAAATGCTGGACATTTTCAAGTAGAATTTCAATGCTATTTCTATGTATATTGAGATTACAAATGCTGGACATTTTTAAGTAGAATTTCAATGCTATTTCTATGTATATTGAGATTTACAAATGCTGGACATTTTTAAGTAGAATTTCAATGCTATTTCTATGTATATTCTAATTTTTAGAAAGGTAGACAAACACGAAAATGGATGTTTATTGTGGGTAGTGATGTCGACGTTCTAACGTTTCGGTCTGTTAGACCTTCTTCAGGACGTTGGATTGAGTTCTTGCTTCAACGGTGAACATTTTCATACTGGTGAATTAGGAGGTCGTGAATAGGGGAGGGGTGGTCAGTTGTTGGTCTTAGCAGAGGTTGGTAGTGGGAGTTTTTCGAATATAAATCAAATCTTCATACATGTTTACACAAAAAGCAAGATCCGGTGATGTTTAATGTATATATATTTACTTTATCGTTAATTGGTTTGTTTTCATAGTTCTCATCCTGACATACATACATACATACATACACACAACTGCCCTTTATATACCATATTTGACGACATATAAGACTCACGGTCATATAAGACGCACCCCCATTTCAGTAGGTCAGGTCCAGTAAGAAAAAAGGTTTTAGTGTATTTATTGTATATTGTTGAAAACAGTCTAGCTGTGCATTACACAATCAGAAACATAGCTGTATAAAAGCAATTTGGCAGTACAAGCAAGCAATAAGTATACACAAGACATCTGAATAGCAGGAATAATAATAATAATAATAATAATAATAATAATAATAATAATAATAATAATAATAATAGTGTTGATAAACAAAAAAGAAAGAACTTGTCAACTGGTGGATTTTGCAGTGCCAGCAGATCACAGGGTGAAGTTAAAGGAAAATGAAAAAATGGACAAATATCTGGACCTTGCCAGAGAACTGAAAAAGTTGTGGAATATGAAAGTGAAAGTGATACCAATTGTAGTTGGTGCACTTGGAACAGTCCCAAAAGGATTAGAAAAGGGCTTCGAAAGTTTGGATATCAGAGGAAGGATTGAAACCATTTGAAACACTGCACTGCTGCAATCTGCCAGAATACTCAGAAGAGTCCTGGAGACCTGAGGAGACTTGCTGTCACTCAGACTCCAGTGAAAGACCATCAGCTAACACTGATGTGAAAACTCAAAAGGAGTAAATAATAACCACAATCCAACAACTTGAAGATTACACAATAAAGAGCAAAGACAGATTACTTATGGCGGCCAACAATAGTAGATGTGATAGATGGACAAACAGAAAAACAACAAAGACTAGAAAACAAAGATGGGAAGAAAAACAATTATATGGACACTTCAAACGACAAATCGAAGAGGTTGCACATGAAAAGACATGGACATGGTTAAGAAAAGGAAACCTCAAAAAAGAAACTGAATCACTAATAATTGCTGCACAAAATAATGCCATAGGGACAAACTATATCAAAACAAAAATTGATAAGACTCAACAAAATAGTAAATGTAGACTATGCGGTGACAGAGATGAGACTGTAAACCATGTACTAAGTGAATATAGCAAACTAGCACAATGCCTCATGTTCTACAGTTTTCTCAGTTCTCTGGCAAGGTCCAAGTATTTGTCGATCTTTTCGCTCTCTTTCATTTTCACTCTGTGATCGACCGGGTCGGCACAATCCACGAGATGACAAGTCTTTCTCTTCTTGTCAATCAAAACTAGGCCTGGTCTTCCAGCCGGGATTAGATGATCCGTCTGTATATCAAAGTCCCAGAGAATTTTATGTCTCATTCTCCAGAACAGATTCAGGCTTGTGCATATACCATTTAGTTGAATGGTGAAGATTGAATTTCTTGCACAGTTCCCAGTGAATCACCTTTCCCACCCAGTCATGCCTAGTCTTGTACTCTCTTTGTGCTAGTTTACTACATTCGCTTATAATAAGATTGACTGTTTCGTCTCTAATTCCACACATTCTGCACTTGCTATTCGTTTGCGTCTTATCTATTTTTTTCGCTCGTTATCATGTATTTATAACCATGTGAGTCAAAAGTGTGTGTCTATGTATGTATGTGTGTATTTGTTTGTGCCTATAATTATGTCTGTATTTGCATGCGCCACACCTACTGTCAGCTCCTTACTTTATATATATATAATATATATATGCATATATATATATATATATATATATATATATATATAGGGTCATCCACAGACACGTGTTTCGACTTATCAAGTCTCTTCAGTGTGGCTAGACATTTTCTGAGCTACCTACAGCCGGAATTGAAATCCGATCGGCTGGGTGTCAGTCCGGCACCTTAACCATTAGGATGTCTTCACTTACAGAATGGGAAGGTGATTTTTAACTGTTTTAATACACACATCGCTTTGTGTGTAAAGGCCGTCACAGAATGCTCCATTCCTTATATAGAAGAGCGTCGCGTTTATATATATATATATATATATATATATATTATATATATATATATATATATATATAAACACACAACCGCATACCTAAAAAATGCACAATGTTTCCTTTCGATACACACACTTACAGCGTCCCATACTCACGCCATAAAATAGAATATTTGATGTCATATTTCAAAACCGTCTCCTTTTTCAAACCTCAAAAAAATGTTAAACAGACTGAATGACAAGGACTACCACTCGCTTTTCTCGTTATTCTGTGATAAATAATTTCTTATCTTATGCCTTGAAGATGATCTAATTAATAGATCGAAACACTGCAGCGTCGGCCAATAAACTCACCACTTAACTCATTTAAACCTGTGTTTTTTTATTTTTCTTAATATACTACATACCGTCGGATTCACTTCCTTTCTTCACATATATATAATATATATATATATATATATATATATATGGCATTTCTAGTTAAAAAGTTTGTATTTGTGTGTATTTCTGGTGTGTTGTATTCGTGTACGTGTGTTTCAAAAATCATTGTATTTCCTTCTAAAGACAATCAATTTCATACCCGACAGTGTATTCGCCTGTGTGCGCGCGTGTGAGTGCTACTGTATGTCTGGGTATCTATGTACTTTTGCGTCTGTACGATTGCGCATTTCTACGCATGCGCGAGTCTGAGTAGTTCGTCGTTGAATGAGTCACTTAGTACATTTCCGTAAAGCAAAAGAAAAAAATAGATATGCATTTTTTCTATGCGAATATATTATTAGTAGAAATAAAATACCACAACATTACCTTTGTACACACACAAGCATATATATATATAATATATATATATATATATATATATAGAGGGTTTTATAATTTGCTTGAAGCATTGTGTATATATTGGTTTGGAGGTTGATTTTGGAGGCTATCACAATGCAGGTGTAAAGAAAAAATAATAAGGTAACAATGGTGCTGTGTGTTAACCTGTAATTTATTCTTGATATTTCGAGATAAAATCTCTTTTTCAGAAGAACACTGGGACTGAAGTCCTCTTGTTATGGCATTTCTAGTTAAAAAAAAAAAAAATTAAATTTTAAAAAATTTAAAAAAAAAAACTTTTTAACTAGAAATACCATACAAGAGGACTTCAGTTCCAATTAACTTCTGAAAAAGAGATTTTATCTCGAAAATTCAAGAATAAATTACAGGTTAACACACAACACCATTGTTACCTTATTATTTTTCTTTACACCTGCATTGTGATAGCCTTCAAAATCAACCTCCAAACCAATATATATATATATATATATATATATATATATATATATATATAAAGCTGACAGTAGGTGTGGCGCTCCACCTCAGACGCTAAAATAATCTCCTTGGTCTAGCGCATGTGAAAAAGGGATAGACTCCCTCGCTGATTGGCTGATACCGACTTTAGGCCGCCCCGACGACTTTACTTACTTGTATATATATATATATATATATATATATATATATATATATATATCTTCATTTGTACATTTTTTTTATTATTATTATTTCATTTCATTTGGTTATTTAAAAATAATAATTGTTTGAATAATGTACACATGGATAAACTCCTGACCAAAACACGTGTAAGTAAAATTGATTAAAATATCCTATATTATCCATTCCAGACTTTCTTTCCTTTATTCATTTTTTCAATATATATATATATATATATATATATATATATATATATATATATATATATATATTTGTTTAATTTCACCTTTACACTGATAGTCATTATACTTTGATAAAGGTTGAAGGTCATCCGAAATATCGGAATAAATAGAACTAAGGACAGAACAACTGTTTTTGTTTGTTTTTTGTTCCGTTATTTGTTTTTGTTCACTTGTTCATTTTCCATGCTTCATGATATCAAAAAACAATGTTCACAAAAGTTTATACACTATCAACTTATTTATAAAGAAGGATACATGGTCTCAGCATCAACCAACAACATCATTATATATATATATATATATAATATATATATATATATATATATATATATAATAAATATATAAAGATTTTATATATTTAATGACATAGAAACGGTCATAACCAATGGTTTCATGCATGTGTAATCGTAAACATTCTTCAGGCATTTGGACATATAACTCAAACATCACCTGAAGAATGTTTGCGGTTACGCATGCATGAAACCATTGGTTGTGACTGTTCCTATGTCATTAAATATATAAAATCTTTATATATTTATTTATTATATTATATAATAGCTCTATATTATATTGAGCACTCTCCCTATAATACCACACTTTGGCATACCGTTCCAGTAAAAGCTGGATATATCACCAGGTTAATTGCAGTTTTTGAATGATTCTAAGATGGGCAGTTTCTAACAACAAAGTGTTAAAATTGGTATAGTCAATATTGAGAGCTCAATGTACACTAATTTGGGAATTATATACAGAGTAATATATTAAGCCAAGAAAAAGGTTTAAATACCAATCATATCAACAGTTATAATTATTAAGTTATAAATATTAACAGTTATAAATTTGCAGTTTCTGAACATTAACACCTAATTTGAGTAATATCCAAAATCCACAACACACTAGTAAAAAAACAAAACAACTTACACACCCCTTGTTTTTAAGGTTCTTTTTCA
This sequence comes from Doryteuthis pealeii, assembly GCA_023376005.1. Classification (NCBI taxonomy): domain Eukaryota; kingdom Metazoa; phylum Mollusca; class Cephalopoda; order Myopsida; family Loliginidae; genus Doryteuthis; species Doryteuthis pealeii. The sequence continues at coordinate 52,073,243 of CM042175.1, read as the reverse complement.
ATGCCCTGACTGTTGTTTGCCTAACAAACTAAACTGTTATAACATCAGTTCCAACAATAAATATTATCTGAACACCTAGGAGGTTTTTGGGCATAATTCGATTCGTTTTAATGCAATTAATTCTTGGAATACTGTTAACTTTTTTTTTTCGTCGGGGCGGCCTATAGTCGGTATCAGCCAATCAGCGAGGGAGTCTATCCCCTTTTCACTAGCGCTAGACCAAGGAGATTATTTTTTTAGCATCTGAGGTGGAGCGCCACACCTACCATCAGCTCCTTACTTTACCGCACAGATCCCTGTGCTACTCATACGTTGAGTTGGCGAGGACCGGTATCGAACTAAGAACCTTGTGGTTTCTAACCGAACGCTCTACCGACTGAGCTAGGTGACGCTAATTAACCGTGACAGTTTATTTTTTTTTTATTTCTTTTAATATTTTTTTAACGAGCTAGGCTAACGGGATTTAGGTTTAAAAGTGTTCTCTATCTATTTTAAGCATTTTTGAATATCGTCGCTAGTTTCTAAGTTAATATATATTATATATATATATATATATATATATATATATATATTATATATCGATAATCCGTTTCGGATTATATTTTCCCCCGTCTGAAACTGAAATCAGATTATCGACCTGTCGGATTATCGTTCACTATTTACATGTTTATAAACACTCTTTAGATGACAAGTAAATATGTCAGTTGCTCTCGAGCTCAGATAAAAGCCACATCTTTCGATTCGGATTTTAAAGGCAAGCATTCCCACCCTTTTTCAGTCCCCCATCCCCACCCCTCCATCAATTTCATCCAAGCAACTCAATCCTTCTTGGGGATGTAGTATCTATGGATGACTTATTATATGCTCCCAAAACCCGGTAGAGCTCTCTAGGGGTGACTTGAATTAACTTTCACTGCCAGCATATATAAAGCAATGATCGTCTGTTCACAGATTGGATCTCTCTGGTGATCGTAAAATATATAATCAAATGTATGTATTTAACTAGTTTAAGCTCCACCCCTTTACGACAGCTGCTAAATGGCCGAGACGTTAAGAAATCGGGCTGGCAAAAAAGTCAGTGTATGACTTATATGCTCCCAAAATTTTTAAAGGCAAGCACACACACCCCCCTTCAGTACCAAAAAAAATGTCACCCAAGCACCTCAATCATCCTTGGGGGTGTAGTGGCTAAATTACTGGACTGTGACATCATAGTAAGCCAGTTCAAACTCCAGTTGTGTTATTATGTTCACTTTTAGACCTAATAAGGATTTACTCTGATGAAGGTCGAATTTTCTTTGTGTGCAGAACATTTCTACATTTTTTCTATTATTATTATTTCATTTCATTTGGTTATTTAAACATAATAATAGTTTGAATAATGTACATATGGATAAACTCCTGACCGAAACACGTGTAAGTAAAATTGATTAAAATATCCTATATTATCCATTCTATACTTTCTTTCCTTTATTCATTTTTTCAACATTAAATAACTCACAAAGGTTGATATACCATTCATCATCATCATCATCATCATCATCATGTCATAATAGTAGCACGGATTTCCCTGGCAATCTCTCGCCAACCGTCCCTATCATTCATTGTCCAAAGGAGGTATTCAGCGCAATATATAGTAACCGCACACTCATTGTTCTCGGGAGGTCCTCTGCGTAGCATCCAGTATCTATACAGAGCTGGTCAATGTAGGTCTTTGCTGGACGGCCCACTGGAGGACGTCGCTTATGAGTTCGTCCTTGCTTCTCCAGCAGTGTCCAGCATGTCTTTTATGTCTTAAAAAAATGCTAAGTTATACAGACTTTGACTTACGCATTTAATTCATTTCAATGAATTTCAATCGGTTTAATGCCTTTTGCGTCCTAAAACTAAATAACTGGGCAAACTTTGCACTTGGTGGTAGTGTCAGTCAGGAGCTCCATCAGAAATAACAGCCAAACCAAGACCGAGCATAGCAGCGAGGCGCTCAGGGGCAGGCGTATGCACAACAAACACAACAATGTTGCCAATAGCTGCATGAACATTCTTCCTGCGTACCCAGTGCTTTGGATACCTTACTTTCGGCTGGTTAGTCGTTATTTTGTTTTACAGTATATCAAAACTTTTTAGGTCATTTAATACCGAATTAAGTCAATTTAATATTCGATTTCTTATAATACCTGCAGTTGCTTAACTCTTTGCCTACTTTAAACTGCTCACAGTGACTCTTCCACCACTGTGATCCTACCGTAAATCACTGGCAGCAGCTCTTGAACATGATAAGGGGCAAGTGACCGCACAGCTGTTTTCTTGCGTCGTTTCCACGATTTGTTTAAAAACTCACGCAACATTCTTGTGGAGCTCTCATCTAGGTTATTCTCTAGGCGCTTCAAGGACCAATTGGTGCAGCCATACAGTAGCACTGGTACCACTACGGCTTGGAAGAATTGTCGCTTTAACTAGTCAGTGTAATTTGATTTCCATGTAAATACACTCACTATATCAATCAATCTATCTATCTATTCAGTTTCTTTCTTATCTATCGATCTATATATCTATCTTTGTATTTATCTATCTACCTATATAGCTATCTATCTATCTATCTGTCTATCTCTAATCCCAAGATGAGATACAAGGATTGCCTGAGGTCGACCTTAAAAAAATGTAACATCGATGAGAAGACCTGGGAGAGTA
>CM042175.1:52052843-52060452 GCA_023376005.1 Doryteuthis pealeii | reverse complement strand
GGAGAGATGATGAGTTCGATACTGGACCTCGCCAACTCAGCGTATGAGTAGCACAGGGATCTGTGTGTAAAGTGAGGAGCTGATGGTAGGTGTGGCGCCCCCACCCTCAGAAGCTAAAATAATCTCCTTGGCCTAGCGCTATTGAAAAGGGGAATAGACTCCCTCGCTGACTGGCTGATACCGATTTTAGGGCCGCCCCGACGACTTATATATATTATAATATATATATATATATATATATATAAGTTGTGTGTGTGCGTGTGGTGTGAGTAGTGAGAGAGATAAATGAAGAGACTCGGGTCAATATATATATATTATATATATTATATATATAGATAGATAGATAGATAGATAGATAGAACAGACTGAAAATATATATTATAGATATGAACAGAATAAAACTGATAGATCGATTAGAGAAATATGATTGATTGATTGATAGATAGATTTGATAGATATGAACAGAAAAGATATATATATATATATATATATATTATATATATATATAGATAGATAGATAGATAGATAGATATGGACAGGACTAGATAGATAGATAGATAGATAGAAACAGAATGAGATAGACAGTAGGTAGGGAAAGAGTAGGATGATAGATAGATTAGATAGATAGATAGATAGAGATAGATAGATAGACAGAGTGAGATAGAGTAGATATAGCAAACAGAGTGAGATAGATAGATAGATAGATAGATAGAATAGGAACATATTGGATAGATAAGATAGATGATAGTAACAGGGTGAGATAGATAGATAGATAGATAGATAGATAGGAACAGAGTGAGATAGATAGATATAAACAGAGTGAGATAGAATAGGATAGATAGATAGATAGATAGATAGATAGGAACATACTTGGATAGATAGATAGATAGATAGTAACAGGGTGAGATAGATAGAAGATAGATAGAGTAGATAGGAACAGAGTGAGATAGATAGATATAAACAGAGTGAGCAGATAGATAGATAGATAGATAGATAGATAGATTGATAGGAACATACTTGGAGAGATAGATAGATAGATAGATAGTAACAGGGTGGTAGATAGATAGGATAGATAGATAGATAGATAGATAGATAGGAAAGAGTGAGATGATAAATAGGTAGATAGATAGATAAGAACAGACTGATAGATAGATAGATAGATAAGAACAGACTGATAGATAGTAGATAGATAGATAGATAGAACAACTTTGGATAGATAGATATGATAAGATAGATAGATAGATAGTAACTGAGATTGGATAGATAGATAGTAGATAGATAGGAACAGGTGAGATAGATAGATAGGTAGATAGATAGATAGAACAGACTGATAGATAATAGATAAGAACAGACTAGATAGATAGATAGATAGATAGATAGATAGATAGATAGATAGATGTTGGATGTATTTTGACGTAAAACTTCGAACTTAATGAACCACGTTAAAAACCGGAAGTTTTTTTTTTGTTCTGTTTGTTCCTGTGACCTTTTGTTGCTCTCTGTCTGCGAAGGACTCGATGGCATCTGGTTAGGAACACAAAACACATAACACCGGTTCTTTCCTATCGATCAACATCATCAGAGCACGCTTACTTATCTGCCTGAGAGACTGAGAGAGAGACAGAGGGAGTGAGAGGGGGGATATAGATACAGAAGGAATAAGAGAGATAGAAAGAGAGAGGGGGAGAAGGAGAGAGATACCGAATGAGTGAGTGAGAGAGAGATAGAGTGAGAGAGAGAAGGAGAGGGAGAGAGATCGAATGAGTGAGAGAGAGAGAGAGATAGGGCGAGAGAGAGAGAGAAGGAGAAGTAGAAGGAGAAGGAGAGAGATACTGAATGAGTGAGAGAGAGCGAGAGAGAGAAGGAGAAGGAGAAGGAGAGAGAGACAGAATGAGTGAGAGATAGAGTGAGAGAGAGAAGGAGAGGAGAAGGATAGAGATACTGAATGAGTGAGAGAGAGAGATAGAGCGAGAGAGAGAAAGAGAAGGAGAAGGAGAAGGAGGGGGAGAGAGATACTGAATGAGTGAGAGAGAGAGATAGGGCGAGAGAGAGAGAGAGAGAAGGAGAAGTAGAAGGAGAGGGAGAGAGATACTGAATGAGTGAGAGAGATAGGGCGAGAGCGAGAGAGAGAAGGAGAAGTAGAAGGAGAAGGAGAAGAGATACTGAATGAGTGAGAGAGAGCGAGAGAGAGAAGGAGAAGGAGAAAGGAGAGAGAGACAGAATGAGTGAGAGATAGAGTGAGAGAGAGAAGGAGAAGGAGAAGGAGAGAGATACTGAATGAGTGAGAGAGAGAGATAGAGCGGGGGAGAGAAAGAGAAGAGAAGGAGAAGGAGAGAGAATACTGAATGAGTGAGAGAGAGATAGAGCGAGAGAGAGAAAGAGAAGGAGAAGGAGAGAGATACTGAATGAGTGAGAGAGAGAGATAGAGGAGAGAGAGAAGAGAAGGAGAAGGAGAGAGATACTGAATGAGTGAGAGAGAGAGATAGGGCGAAGAGAGAGAGAAGAGAAGGAGAAGTAGAAGGAGAGGGAGAGAGATACTGAATAAGTGAGAGAGAGATAGAGCGGGGGAGAGAAAGAGAAAGAGAAGGAGAAGGAGAGAGATACTGAATGAGTGAGAGAGAGATAGAGCGAGAGACAGAGAGAGAAGGAGAGGGAGAGAGATACTGAATGAGTGAGAGAGAAGAGAGAGAGAGAGAAGGAGAGTAGAAGGAGAAGGAGAGAGATACTGAATGAGTGAGAGAGAGAGTAGAGCGAGAGAGAGAAGGAGAAGGAGAAGGAGAAGGATAGAGAGACAGAATGAGTGAGAGAGAGAGAGAGAGCGAGAGAGAGAAAGAGAAGGAGGAGAAGGAGAGAGATACTGAATGAGAGAGAGCGAGAGAGAGAGAAAGAGAAGGAAAAGGAGACGGAGAGAGATACTGAATGAGTGAGAGAGAGAGAGAGAGAGAGAGAAGGAGAAGGAGAAGGGGAAGGAGAGAGATACTGAATGAGTGAGAGAGAGAGAGAGAGAGAAGAGAAGAAGGAGAAGGAGAGAGATACTGAATGAGTGAGAGAGAGAGAGAGCGAGAGACAGAGAGAGAAGGAGAGGGAGAGAGATACTGAATGAGTGAGAGAGGAGAGAGAGAAGGAGAAGGAGAAGGAGAGATACTGAATGAGTGAGAGAGAGAGATAGAGCGAGAGAGAGAAAGAGAGGAGAAGGAGAAGGAGGGGAGAGAGATACTGAATGAGTGAGAGAGAGAGATAGGCGAGAGAGAGAGAGAGAGAAGGAGAAGTAGAAGAGAGGGAGAGAGATACTGAATAAGTGAGAGAGAGATAGAGCGGGGGAGAGAAAGAGAAAGAGAAGGAGAAGGAGAGAGATACTGAATGAGTGAGAGAGAGATAGAGCGAGAGACAGAGAGAGAAGGAGAGGGAGAGAGATACTGAATGAGTGAGAGAGAGAGAGAGATAGAGTGAGAGACAGAGAGAGAGAGAAGGAGAGAGATACTGAATGAGTGAGAGAGAGAGAGAGAGCGAGAGAGAGAAAGAGAAGGAAAAGGAGAAGGAGAGAGATACTGAATGAGTGAGAGAGAAAGACTGAGAGACAGAGAGAGAAAGGGAAGGTGAGAGATACTGAATGAGTGAGAGAGATGGAGCGGGAGAGAGAAGGAGAAGGAGAAGGAGAGAGAGACAGAATGAGTGAGAGAGAGGAAGAAAGGGAGACAGAGAGAGAGAGAGAGAGAGACTCGTTCTGAGGAAATTTCAAAGTGTTCAGAAAGCAGAAAGTGATCATTTGGCCATTGTCGTGTCTATTTATTTTTTGAGCCTAGATAAGTCTCATCACTATCCCATGATTATATATATATATATATATATAATATATATATAATTAATCCACAGACACGTGTTTCGAGGTTTCACCTCTCATCAATGTGCTTATACCTTTACAGCTAACCCTGGCCGGGTTTGAGACCCGATATATCTATTTACCAACCCCTCCGCATGAGTAGGATGTGACACAAGGTCAATTTCTTAAGCGGAGTTTAACAGGTTTGAATTCAGAGTTTTCCTTCTCCTAGACCGGTTGCCTAACTAAGGTTAAAGAGCCCAGTCTTCCCTACTATTTATCCATAGCTGGAGGGAGATTAGGATTCATACCTTTCCCAAGGATATTAGCGCTAAGTGAAATGCAATTAGCACGTCCAGGATTTGAACTCGGGGCGACGAGTCCATTTCCCATGACTTTAACCATTACACCACGCGCTTCCATATATGTATATGGGGGGGGGGTAAAGTATAGAAATTAATCCGCCAGTATGTGGAGAAATGTAGACAAACACGGGATGTTACACTCGATGGAAGTTTATTATTGGTCGTAGTGTCGATGTTCGAACATTTCGGTTTACAAAGAAACCTTCTTCAGGACAATATGAAAGAAGTAAAGGAAAAAGACTAAACTCATTCAAAACATCCATCATCTTTTTAACAACAAAAATCCTTTTTTTTCAATCCTGTAATGTATGTTATATATCACTAATAAATAAAGGTTTACATCATCATCATCATCATCATCATCCTTATGTCGCGCAGGCAGCACGGATATCCATGACAATCTCTCGCCAACCCTCCCTATCATTTATCGCCCCCGGGAGTTCCTCCGCACAGCAACCAGCATCCTCGCATAGTTGGTCAATGTAGGTCCTTGCAGGGCGGCCCACACTAGAATGCCCATGAATTGGCTTCCACAGGAGAACGTCGTTTATGAGCTCGTCCTTGCTTCTCCAGCAGTGCCCCGCATACCTGATCCGTCTTACTCGGATGGTTTGTGACCATACAGCTGCTTCCTTGTGGGGTACTGTTTACACGACTTGTTCAAGACCGCACGTAGCATTCTTGTGCAGCTCCCATCTCGCTTATTCAAGAGGCGATTCGTAATTTTTGACTCACCTTAATATTTGACCAGGAAACAAAAAGCAAGGATGCTCTATTCACACTTGAGGTTTGTTGATGGGCGTGGCGAGACACAGAGATCCTGATTGGCTATTGAGACAAATATTCAAAACCAAATACAACGCTGCAGTGAATAATTATAATTTCTTTTAATTGAAGAACGGGGCTTCTTTTTTTTTTTTCTTTCCTTCTTTTTTTTTTTTTTTTTTTTTTTCGGCGCGAAATAATTGTTCGCACCGAAATAGAAATTGATGTTTTGTTTCATCTGAACTTGGTGGCAAAAATAGCCATTGTTCTTTCAAACACAATAATGAAATCTTTTGGAGGGGGAATAGATTTCTTCCTTCGCAAAACCACCAACCCCACCACCCGCCATCACCATTCGCATTCCACCCCCACCTCTTCCCCAGCTTTGCGTTCAAAAATCACAGATTGGAGATTTGCTAAAATAATACACACTCAGAACAAGATAATATGTTTGACTAAGTATAGCTATCTCATTTATCTCAGGAAAGATAGAAAAAAAAAGAAAGAAAGTGAAGAAAAAGGATATGCTACACAGAAAAACTATAATAAGAAACAAAGAAAGGGGCGAAAAAGGATATGTTATACAGAAAAACTATAATGAGAAAAAAGAAAGAAAGAAAGAAAGAAAGAAAGGGGCGAAAACGGATATGTTACACAGAAAAACTATAATAAGAAAGAAAGAAAAAAAAAAGATAGAAAGAAAGGGGTGGAAAAGGATATGTTACACAGAAAAACTATAATAAGAAAGAAAGAAAGAAAGAAAAGAGATATGTTATACAGAAAAACTATAATGAGAAAGAAAGAAAGAAAGAAAGAAAATAGGGCTATAGTTCTTAAGCAAACTCATCAAACGTTGTAAACATACACAGGTCCTGATAGTGATTTATTATTATCACAAAATTTTAAAGAAACTTCCATGGGAAAATAATAACTTCTTACGTGTGTTTAACACATAGGAAGTTATTATTTTCCTTGTCTTACTGTTAGTTCTTTAAGGTTATTTTATTCACTTTTTAAAGTTTAGAGGAAAAAATCAATGTGATCCCAAACTTTTGGTCAGTAGTGTATATATATATATATATATATATATATATATATATATATATATATATATATATATATGTTAAGGTAGCGTGGACATGGAGTCAAAACCTGGTTACTGACAGTTTCTCGCCTATTCGATCTCCAGACCAGGTTTTGGTTTGAAAATTTGAGATATTTTAGGCAAACTGAAAGCTACCACAGATGAAAGTCTGTGACTAAAATAACAATCAAGATGAGGATAATAGTCCCAATCCATCAGTGTGTAAACCTTACCCCCGTCCCGTCCAGAAATTCGGTCGGAATATTTTCATTGTTAGTTTGTTGGATTTTACGGCATGTCAACACTTGTTGGGTTATTTTATGCCGAAGACGTTTTGTTATATTCATGTTCGTAAACTCATTTTTCTTCTATTCAACTCATAAATGAACAACCAACGGACGGGGCCTCTCCGATTGTTCGTCCTTAAGCAGGTGGCTCCATTGGAGTGGGAGATCGTACCCCTCTGCAGATGTGCAGTCGGTGTATTTGGTTTTTTACGGTATATCAACCTCGGTGGGTCATTTAATGCCGACAAAGTTGTGAAATAAATTCATTCTTAATGCATAATACAATTTTGTTTATCAACTCCTGTTTTTCTATTTAACCCATAGATGGGACCCTAACAGGTACTACCGCTCCATGTCAGAGTGGAACAGGGAGCAATGGTCATGAAGGGGTGCTCCACATTCCCCAAACCTCCAGAACTTGAACCTCACCATCAGATAGAGTTTAACGTCATTCCCAGGACATGTAGACCCTCAGCCACCGCCTTCTAGCACCCATATGATAAAAAGGGGTTGGGGCTTGCCATAAGGGCAATAGGGTTGGGAAAATCATATAGGTACTAGAGCTTTACGTGGCCAGCCGATTGATCGGAGGGGCCTCTCCGACCGCCCGTCTAGCCCAAGATAGGGCCAAAGTGGAGTATTGCATATCATGAACTGCTCATCCACCTGGGCTCTATCCTTAAGCATTACGGGTCGCCACCCACGGGCAACAGGTGGCCCCATTGGGGGAGTCTTACCCCTCTGCAGAGGTGCAGTCGGTGTATTTGGATATGAAAGGTTAGAAATATAATAGCAATCAAGATGAGGATACTAGTCAGAGTCCATCAGTGTGTAAAAAGTATAACCCTTACCCCCTCCCCCCAAGAAATTCGGTCGGAATATATTTTATTAAATGGTGGCATAATCCGTTTGCAATTAATATTTTGTAATTAATGACCCCTCTATGAAAATCGATGTGTCATTTAATTATACTTTCTTCCCGTACATATATCAAATTATTTGGCACTCATAATGTCAGAAAAATCCACATGAATTCATCATTCTACCTCGACTTGCCAAATACCCTATCGCCCCACCCACACCTCCAAAACCTACAATCAATCGAGGCAGCCCCCCCCAACCCTTTCCATCGGCCCCAATATGAAGAAGATGCATTTTTCCCAGCTCATATAAAAAGCAGACTCATTCAGTCTTTTTTTTTATCACTCGTTCGTATCTTTCTTGTGAATGAAAATGAAGGAAGGAATTGTTGTTCCATTCGTTTCTTCTTCATTTAATTTTTATTCAC
>CM042175.1:52037843-52047843 GCA_023376005.1 Doryteuthis pealeii | reverse complement strand
CAATAATAATACAGAGTGTCTTAGAAATCACATATAGAATCATCCCTTACTACCAAGTTTTGGATACCTCTCATCATCATATATATATATATATATATATATGTGTGTGTGTGTGTGTGTGTGTGTGTGTGAAGAGATGGAAGTGAATCCGACGGTATGTAGTATAGTAAGAAATTTGAAAAAACACAGGTTTATATTTATATATAGTCATTTACAGACACCGTGTTGTGATAGAAAACCCGATCGATTCATCATCAGTCAGGCTGCTTAACCGCTCGGCCATCGTCACATACAGAATGGGAAGGGAGTTTTAACTGCTTAATACACACATCAGTATGTATGTAAAAGCCGCCATAGGGCGGTCCATCCTTTTTTTTTGGGGGGAGACCGTTGCGTTTACGCGCTTTTATATATATATATATATATATATATATATATATATATATATATATATAATATATATATATATATATATATATATATAGGAATTCTTCTTGAATTTATAGACAGTCAGATTATTTATTCGTAGTCGAACCTGTTTTGTATGTGTTGAGATTACATCTCTCGGCTAATAGGGGGCACGAGAAGTAATTACCATTCCGTGTCTGCCAATAGCCACAAGGTGGTGTGGTTAACGTACCATATTGAGAAGACGTGGCAAGGTCAAACGACTTCCTCGCTCCTCCGGCCTCGAGAGAAGTAACAACGCGCCAGATGCCTTTCTGTCCAAGGACATGGTGATTTGTGCCCCCAGCAACCACGTGACACATGAACACGATATGTTTAATTTGTAAGTCTGTATACCTTCCTCTACTAAGAAGACTCATTTCATTTCATACTAGGTTATTTCACATATTCGAGTGAATGGGGTTTACTTATATGAGTGAATGGTTACACTCAATCGAGTGAACCCTTGTACTTTATTTGATGGTGTAGTGGCTAAAGTCTTGTACTGTCACATTGTTTGTTTGTTTGTTTTGTTTTACGGCATGTCAACCTCAGTGGGTCATTTAATGACGATAAAGATTTGAAATAAATCAATTCTTAATGGATAATACAATTTTTTTATAAATACATTTTTCTATTTAACCCATAGATGGGACTCTAACAGGTACTACCACTCCGGGTCAGAGTGGACCATGGGCAATGGTGATGAAGGGGTGCTCTACATTCCCCAAATCTCCAAAACTGGAACCTCCCATCAGATAGAGTTTAACGTCATTCCCAGGACATGTAGACCCGCAGCCACCGCCTTCTAGCACCCATATGATAAAAAGGGGTTGGGGCTTGCCATAAGGGCAATAGGGTTGGGGCAATCATATAGGTGCTAGGGCTTGACGTGACCAGCCTTTTGATCGGAGGGGCCTCTCCGACCGCCCGTCTAGCCAAGATAGGGCCAAAGTGGAGTATTGCATGTCATGAATTGCTCATCCACCTGGGCTCTATCCTTAAGCATATTGGCATACTTAATTGAAATCCACCTTGTTATAACAAAAATAGGTCTACCCACTCCTCCTTATCAGGTAAATCCAATCGAAGAGCAGTTTTAGTCACTGATTACGCATGTAACAGGTAGAAATGGGTTGCCTGTTACCAGTCGAGTGACCTAACATTATATAAAGTGCATATACATCTAACACTCCGCACGAATAGGATGTGACACAAGGTCAATTTCTTAAGCGGAGTTTAACAGATTTGAATTCAGAATTCTCCTTCTCCTAGACTAGTTGCCCAATCTGCTTTAATATTCACCTTGAGAGAGAATAATTGGTTTGTTTGTTTGTTTTGTTTTATGGCATATCAACCTCCGTGGGTCATTTAAAGTTTTGAAATAAATTCATTCTTAATGAATACACATTTTTTTTATAAACACATTTTCTATTTAACCCATAGATGGGACCCTAACATATACTACCACTCCAGGTCAGAGAGGACTTGGCAACAATGGTGATGAAGCGGTGCTCCACATTCCCCAGACCTCCAAAACTGGAACCTCACCATCAGATAGAGTTTAACGTCATTCCCAGGACATGTAGACACTCAGCCACCGCCTTCTAGCACCCATATGATAAAAAGGGGTTGGGACTTGCCATAGGGGCAATAGGGTTCGGAAAATCATATAGGTGCTAGGGCTTGACGTGGCCAGCCTTTTGATCGGAGGGGTCCTTTATCATCAGATATAGTTTAAGGTCATTCCCAGAACATGCAAACCCTCAGCTACCGCCTTCTAGCACATATATAATAAAAAGGATTGGGGCTTGCCATAAGGGCAATGTGGTTGGGGCAATCATATAGGTGCTAGGGCTTGATGTGACCAGTCGATTGATCTATTCCCAATCCTTACTAACACAATACATCCACTCACAACAAAACAAATTTAAAAAGAAAACAAAACAAAACAAACTCTACATAAGCTGCTGACACCAAACGGATGTTAACCCATGGCATGGAATCTCTCTCTCTCTCTCTCTCTCTCTCTCTCTCTCTCTCTCTCTCTCTCTCTCTCACACACACACACACACAACACACACACACCACTCACTCACTCAATTAAATGAAGTCATTTATTCAACCGATTGATCCTATCACTCGGTTAAAAGTTTTCTTTTATACAACTCTGTTTAAGCTTTTTCCTGTATTTCATTTCGTATGTTTCTAATCAATTCTATTAAGTTGTATTATTTGGATTTTTCGGACTATTGTCCTCATCCTTATTGTTATATACACAACGTTTCGGCCAATGTATCTCCGGCCTTCTTCGGGTGTTTCTCGTCGAACTCGGGAACCATCTCGGACTCGGCAGCCTTCTTGTCGTAATCGGGAGCCTTCACGGAACTTCGAACCGAACTTTTATTCAATCCACGGGTTTAGTCTGTTCTCAATCTCTTAACCAGGACCAGGAACAAGTGTTAAGCTATGCTAATAATTCTATGTTATTATCGCCCTTGGTCAGGATTGAACCTACAACCTACAGTTGTTTGTCACTTTAGTCAAACCTGATATCCGTTGGACAAAAGTTCAGACAAATTCTGTTAAGTTTTCTCATGCAACAAAATATTCTCGGACTAGCTTAAAAGCCACACTATCGAGCGGCAATTAAGCTAGCTTTTGCAGATGGCTTTTAACTCTTAACATCCTATACGCCTCATTCCACTCGGCCGGAAGTCACATTTTTTCTAATCTACCCCAAATGATAGCCTTTGTTTAAATGTAATATTAAACATTTTAGAAATCTTTGATTTATGGGAAACAACAGGTAACTTTAAATGAAGAGGCCATTTTTGCCATTTTTTTTTTTGATAAATCCTTATAGGAATGGGGCTCTGGACTTTGTTTAAATGTAATATTAAACATATTTAGAAGTCTTTGATTTAAGGGAAATAACAGGTAACTTTAAATGAAACTGCCATTTTTAGCCATTTTTTTAAATATATCCTTATAGGAATGGGGTTCTGGACTTGGAAAATTCTCAACAGGATGTTAAGAGTTAAGTGGGCCTCTGACCCTACGATGACACTGCAATATTAATATCTAAGCTTACCTTTTAAAAGTTCAAAGATAATTCTTTTGCTGCCACTTAATTTAAAGAAAATTTGATTTCCGGGGGTCTTTACTTTTCATTCAAACAATATCGTTCAAGGTTCGATACTGGCTCTTGCCAACTCAAAGCATGGGTAACACAGCTTGGATCTGTGCTGTAAAGTGGGATCTGATGGTAGGTGTGGTACTTTACCTCAGATGCAAAAATAATCTCCCTGGTCAAGCCCTAGTTTAACTTATAATAGTATCATTACTGGTCTTCGAAAAAGGTTGGCTTTGGCATTACATAACCCACAAAGGTTTATATACCATGAAACAAAGAAACCAAACCTAAATAGTACCACTACTGTTCTTCTACAAGGAGACATTTGTTATTAAATAGCCAACGAAGGTTGATATGCCATCAAACACCGAAAACCAAACCGAGGCGATTTCTCTGAATTTTTTTTAATGAGGCTTGATAATTAGTATTATTTGTATTATTCGGACTATTGTCCTCATCTTCATTGTTATCTGTACAACGTTTCGGCCGATGTGACCTCCGGCCTTCTTCATGTGTTTCTTGTCGAAATCGGGAACCTTCTCGGATTCGGAAACCTTCTTGTCTTAATTGGGAACCATCAAAGGAATTTTGAATCTAACCAATTATTCAGTCCTCTTCTTATTCCCCAAACCATAGCTGAGGTAATAGGTTTTAAGTTGTGTTAATTATTATTCTGTTACTGCTGCCCCTCTGACCAAGATTGAACCTGCAGTCTAGAGATAACTGTACTTAGAACTGTCTTAACCTAACTCCTTTATCCACTAGGCTAGTGTCCTATTGGACTGTTCTCATTCCGCTAATCATAGCTTGGGTACAGGTGTTAAGCTGTGTTAATTGTTATTCTATGTTACTGCTGCCCCTGACCAGGATTGAACCTGCAGTCTAGAAATAACTGTCAGTTAGAACTGTCTTAACCTAACTCCTTTATCCACTAGGCTATATGTCCAATCCCGAGTCCGACAAGAAACATCTGAAGAAGGCCGGGGGGCACATCGTCCGAAATATTGTACAGATAACAATGAAGATGAGGACAATAGTCTGAATAATACAAATAATACCAAACTGAAACGAGTTCGCTAACAAAACATTATATTACCTTTATATATGGAGGAATAGATAGAATAATCTAGTTAACTTATTGGCCAAATCAAATTCATAGAACAAAATATTTTGGCAATGATCTACACGTGATTTGATTATCATTAATGAGAGTGTCGATTAATTTGGCACATTATATACTAGGGTGAGTCAAAAGTTTTGCAATATTTTTAGGAAACGTGAGGCACAATTTGGCAACTCTGGCTGGTTTTACAAAGATCGTAAAGGTGACGAACCACTCTGGACTGTGAGATAATACACACACACACACACACACACATATATATATATATATGTGTGTGTGTGTGTGTGTGTGTGTATATATATATATATATTATATATATATATATATATATATATATAATAGTAATCCACAGACACGTGTTTCAAGGTTTCACCTTTCATCAGTGTGGCTACACCGTAACAGCTACCTCTGGCCGGGTTCGAGACCCGAATGAACTTTCGTTCGCCAAACCTTTAACCCGTACGGCCAGAGGCAGCTGTCAAATATAGGAGAATATTTAATCGCTACATTTCTAAGCGGAAATGAAATTCACTAGAGTCCTCAAACGTTTGTAAACAAACGCGAGGGTTAGCTAGACGCCATAACGGTGAATCTGCAATTAAGTCCTATTCAGAGAACTCAACCATTAATGGGAGTATATATATAATAAATAAGTAATCCACAGACACGTGTTTCAAGGTTTCACCTTTCATCAGTGTGGCTACACCGTAACAGCTACCTCTGGCCGGGTTCGAGACCCGAATGAACTTTCGTTCGCCAAACCTTTAACCCGTACGGCCAGAGGCAGCTGTCAATATAGGAGAATATTTAATCGCTACATTTCTAAGCGGAAATGAAATTCACTAGAGTCCTCAAACGTTTGTAAATAAACGCGAGGTTAGCTAGACGCCATAACGGTGAATCTGCAATTAAGTCCCTATTCAGAGAACTCAACCATTAATGGGAGTATGTATATAATAAATAAGTAATCCACAGACACGTGTTTCAAGGTTTCAACTTTCATCAGTGTGGCTACACCGTAACAGCTACCTCTGGCCGGGTTCGAGACCCGAATGAACTTTCGTTCGCCAAACCTTTAACCCGTACGGCCAGAGGCAGCTGTCAAAATATAGGAGAATATTTAATCGCTACATTTCTAAGCGGAAATGAATTCACTAGAGTCCTCAAACGTTTGTAAACAAACGCGAGGGTTAGCTAGACGCCATAACGGTGAATCTGCAATTAAGTCCTATTCAGAGAACTCAACCATTAATGGGAGTATAATATAATAAATAAGTAATCCACAGACACGTGTTTCAAGGTTTCACCTTTCATCAGTGTGGCTACACCGTAACAGCTACCTCTGGCCGGGTTCGAGACCCGAATGAACTTTCGTTCGCCAAACCTTTAACCCGTACGGCCAGAGGCAGCTGTCAAATATAGGAGAATATTTAATCGCTACATTTCTAAGCGGAAATGAAATTCACTAGAGTCCTCAAACGTTTGTAAACAAACGCGAGGGTTAGCTAGACGCCATAACGGTGAATCTGCAATTAAGTCCCTATTCAGAGAACTCAACCATTAATGGGAGTATATATATAATAAATAAGTAATCCACAGACACGTGTTTCAAGGTTTCACCTTTCATCAGTGTGGCTACACCGTAACAGCTACCTCTGGCCGGGTTCGAGACCCGAATGAACTTTCGTTCGCCAAACCTTTAACCCGTACGGCCAGAGGCAGCTGTCAAATATAGGAGAATATTTAATCGCTACATTTCTAAGCGGAAATGAAATTCACTAGAGTCCTCAAACGTTTGTAAATAAACGCGAGGGTTAGCTAGACGCCATAACGGTGAATCTGCAATTAAGTCCCTATTCAGAGAACTCAACCATTAATGGGAGTATGTATATAATAAATAAGTAATCCACAGACACGTGTTTCAAGGTTTCAACTTACATCAGTGTGGCTATACCGTAACAGATGTGGAATTAAACAAAAGGCAGGTCTCCTTGTTTAACGATTTTATTGTTTTAACGATATCATTTGAGATGATACACAATAATTTTGATATCATTTGAGATGATATGCAATAATTTTGATCATTTGAGATGATACACAATAATTTTGATATCATTTGAGATGATACAATAATTTTGATATCATTTGAGATGAACAATAATTTTGATATCATTTCAGATGATATACACAATAATTTTGATATCATTTTGAGATGATACACAATAATTGATATCATTTGAGATGATACGCAATAATTTTGATATCATTTCAGATGATACACAATAATTTTGATATCATTTGAGATGATACGCAATAATTTTGATATCATTTCAGATGATACACAATAATTTTGATATCATTTGAGATGATATGCAATAATTTTGATATCATTTCAGATGAATATGCAATAATTTTGATATCATTTGAGATGATATGCTAAACTGTAATATTATATACTGAACTGTAATAAAAATAATAACTATCAGGACGTGTGCTTGTGTCGTATGTATGTATGTTATGTATGTATGTGTATGCATATATATATATATGTGGTGTGGTGTATTTGGGCAGCATTCTTTCATTAATACATGTGGAATTAAACAAAAGGCAGGTCTCCTGTTTAACGATTTTATTGGTGATCTTATCAAACTTCCTGGCCAACTTTTTTATATTTGGATGGAATTCTCGTGGATTAGTCCACCGAAGTTCATATCTCGAGTACTTTCGGCACTTCTAAGTGCCATCACAGGGGTGATGTGTTCCAGTTTTTTGGGTTTTTTTTTTCAAAGTAAATTAATGGATGAGGAGGCTGGAAGTAGGAGTATGGAATTGATAGTAACTAGAAGCTTTATACATCAAACAATACATCCTCAAATAAAATTAATTTTCAATGCAGTACTCACATTTTAAAATGTCTATAACACTGTTCCTATCAATTCTCGTTAGACAGAGATGATCTCGAGGTTTCAGTCTATTTTCTTCATATATATATATATAGGTCCATGTTTTGTAATTTTTTACGAGTTTACTTTAAATGCAACAACAAATATTGGCGACAAAAAACCGGACTCCCAATGGGCAACCCGCTCAGTGGCGTTCTAGCCTGCCTATTCCTAGAATTTTTAGAATCAGGTATGAACAAAAGTGATAAAACACATCGAGAAAAAGATATAAATCAAGTGATTTTTTTTCAAATATTTTCATGTTTGCTTGAAAAATAATTAAGAAAAATTAAGCAATTTCCGTTGAAAGGAAAGAAACGAAATACAATATAGAATTTCAATTTTTTAATCGATTAAACCAATCACACGCCTCTCTTAATGCCGACATCATAGATCACGTGACAGGAAGTCTACTGAAATCTTCAACTCTCTTTCTTTCACCTGTTAGTTCCACTATTATTATTATTATTATTATTATTATTATTATTATTATCGAGTTTTTCACACCTGCCGTAGCCGGTGGTTCACTAGAGGCTGAGTGACAACAAGTCTCCTTCGGTCTGCAGGACTCTTCTGTGTATTATAGGCAGTGCTGTAGTTTGGATGGTCTTGATTCTTCTGGTTTCTAATTCACCCAAATTCATTTCAATCCTTGGAGACCGTTCCAAGGGTAGCAATTATTATTATAATAATACTATCAGAATACTCAGAAGAGTCCTGGAGACCTGAGGAGACTTTTTGTCCCTCAGTGAAATACCATCATTTACGCTGGTGTGAAAAATCTAAAAGGAGTGAATAATAATAATAATAATAATAATAATAATAATAATAATAATAATCTGGAAATCAGAGAAGAATTGAGACCACCCAGACTACTGCACTGCTGCAATCGGCTAGAATACTCAGAAGAGTTCTGGAAACCTGAGGAGACTTATTGCCACACAGCCTTCAGTGAAATACCATCAGCTAACGCTGCTGTGAAAAACTCAAAAGGAGTGAAAATTAACAACAACAATAATAATAATAATAATAATAATAATAATAATAATAATAATAATAATAATAATGAAAAATAGACACATATCTGGACCTTGCCAGAGAACTGAAAAAGTTGTGGAATATGAAAGTGAAAGTGTTACCAATTGTGGTTGGTGCACTTGGAACAGTCCCAAAAGGATTGGAAAAGGGCTTGGAAAGTTTGGAAATCAGAGGAAGGATTGAAACCATTCAGAACACTGCACTGCTGCAATCTGCCAGAATACTCAGAAGAGTCCTGGAGACCTGAGGAGACTTGCTGTCACTCAGCCTTCAGTGAAATACCATCAGCTAACGCTATTGTGAAAAACTCAAAAGGAATAATAATAATAATAATAATAATAATAATAATAATAATAATAATATATCTATATATAAAGGGTAGTTGTGTGAATCTGTATGTCTGGAGGAAACTTCGAAAATAAAACAATTAACGACAAAGTAATATATATATGTACACATTAAATATCACCAGGGCTTGGTTTTTGAGCAAAACTAATGAAGATGTGATTTATATTTTCGAATACATCTAAAAGGAATTTGAAATTTAATCACGTCATTTATATTTTATTTTAATTTTAAATATAGTTAATCATTGAATTAAAATGTCACTTACTATATCATTATGTCATGTCATTTCCTCTACTTTTTTACATGGTGATTTTAATGGGTCATCCTGCGAGGATCAAACTCGCTATTCAATAGTAATAGATCTGCAAACGATTATTAAACCCTGTATTCTTTTTCTTCTCTACCTAGGCTTCGCCGGGTAGCCGCTGCTAGTAATTAAATAAATAAATTAGTTGATAGATAAATAAAGACGGTATTTGGTGAAATCTTTTATCATAAAAATGACCTCGATCTGGTTCATGAAAATCACAACAAACATTTTTTATTTACCGATATATATTTTCCCCTTACCTAAACGTTTTTATCATCGGTGTTTTCGTTGGGCGTGTTCACGTTTTCTTCTCGTATGTTCTCGCATGCGCGTGATTCTATCAGGCAGGTCTGCGGTTGTGGCGACGATCACGAAAAGGAACTGAATGAAAAGCTGCAGATACAGCACTTGACAACGGGGGGATTTGTAGATGCAGATGAAAATAAATAGCGGGAAAAAAATGATGTGTGGGTGAGACGGAGAGGGAAAGGGACAGAGAGAGAGGGGGAGAGTGGGAGAGGGCTTAAGAAGAGAGAGAGGTTGAAGGTGAATGTAGAAGAAAGAAAGAAAAAAAGAAAGAAAAAGAAAGAAGTGGAGAAAAGATAGCGAGAAAGGCTGTGTGTGTGAAAGGGAGTGAAGGGACAGCAGGAGATAGG
>CM042175.1:52023238-52037743 GCA_023376005.1 Doryteuthis pealeii | reverse complement strand
TCTTTGTATATATGACATTCCATATTTCATAAAATAATCTTATGTTTATATACAACAGCTAAGGTTGTTCAATTGTTCTTATAATGCCGATTGCACGTTAATGATGCTGATCAATTTTTACAAAAAATATCTAGCTCATAAATAACATCCCATCGTGTGGTAGCAGCAAATGATAATGGTTTACATTTTAATGAATGAATATTACATTCTATCCTTTTTGTTTTGTTTCTTGTTTTGTTTTATCTATTGCTTAATGTGCATATCCACCCGTCTGAGATCTATCCATGCCTATACGGTAGGAAGTTTATACACATCGTGTTAATTTATATTTAACTTTTTTAGCTATTGGTTTAACAATGTGTTAGCATTATTGGGGATTAGTTCGTATCATTTGATTTTGTTTCATGTCATATTCTATGGTTATAATTTTATTTCCCTCAAAAATAGAGAATATCCTCATGTGACATTTTCAAAACAGATCTTTCATATATTTGCTTCTAATAATATTAAATCCTTATTATTAATCTACCCATTTTTTACGATATCATACTATTGATGTTTTATTGCTGACACGAGGACCAGTCACAATAATATGCATTTAGAGCAAATATTGTAAAAAGTATGCTTTATAGAATTAAAAGAAGATGGTGTAACTAAGAGCTTTTCTACTGAAATACAATCCTGACTCACTCTGACAATTTCTTGTACATTTAGACCAATTTTTTAAATATTGACAAATGAATGTGCCAAATCTGTATTACGCTAAATTACATATACACGCATAAAAAATCTATATATATATCCATTTTAATTTAATAATAACGTGACTGGGAATATATAGTGATATATCCAACACGACTTTATATGATATAAATATATATATTATAATTATATATATAATAATTCTTAAGTATATTATGTATATATAATATATGGTAAGGATATAGTAATTTAACCTACTTATAATATTAGATAGTATATATATATATTATTATATAATTATATTATATATTATATATAAGGATGGTGTCAATAAAAGAATCGGTATGAAGCTTTATTAACTAGGATATGAAATGAAAGATAGGACTTGGACGATAATTTTTTCTGAATACAAAGTGATGTCATAATATAGTGCACTTTGAAACTGTATTTACCAAGATAAGTAATGAACATGAATGAATACGTTCATTTTTTCAGAATACAAACGTCTGTCTAAAAAAGATAAAAATATAAATTCATCGAATACATTTTTTCGAACATAACCTGTAAATATATAGCTATTGGGAAGTGTCTAGTCACTTATAAGTGGTAACAGGAAAAATAACACTTGACATCTCAATTATCAGATATATTTACAGAAAATTAAATATCGTGAATCTACAATTAATCTATATTTAAAGGAACGGCCATAGGATCATACCACGACTTCCAGACAATTCTCAATCATTGCAAAGATCTGTCGATAGTGTCTGATATAATGGGATGGCCACAGTTTACGGACCTTGCATTCATGCAGGAATGCATGGAGAAGAATGAATGGGAGCAATGAAGGAAGTGGCATGAGAGTCGGTGAAGTACCAAGGGTCACCAATATGCTGCAGTGGATCACAATACATACCACTGCCTGTAAAATCCGCTATTTATTAATCATTCAGACGTATCTCGTTTTGCGATATTTGATGTGTATATGAAGCATATTCTCTCGCTCTTAATCATCATCGTATCTCAACTAACAATCATTCAACTCTCTCGTTATGTCTTCTTCATTCTCTTCTTCTTCTTCTTCTCTTGCTTTCACTTCTTCTTCTTCTTCTTCTTCTTCTTCTCTTTTCTTTTTCTCTTCCCATTGCCTTATTTTTTTTCTTTTTCTCATTTATCAATTTCTCTTGTACATGATTCTTATAGTAGAAATCTAAAATAAATCCTTATTATCACTATTCGCTTAAAGGCAGACTACGGCGGCTATTAAGCTCGATTTTCATTTATATCTTATTTCCAAAGAACTGCTACTAAATACACAAATAAACAAGAAAGCAAAAATAAATAACATCAAAAAATCTTACACAATAAGTTGTTCTTTTCATTTGTTTTTTTTTTAATCAGGAATTAAAAAAGAAATTCAATTAAGAGGAAACCTGTGGCTTTTCTATTTTGTCTCGCGTCAAGACAACACTAGATAAGGTTTCATATAGGATTATTATTGATGTATTCCCCACACACACACACACACACATCAATGCATCTTATTATAATCGAGATTGTGTTGTTTTTCTGTCTGTAACCGAAACTATATTACTACTCAAGTCACAATTCCCTTAGTTATTTACATCACATTCTCCATGATTTTATTTATATTTAAACCTCAATTATTAATAAAATTGCTTCACCTTTTTATTAGTGTTGTCCATATCTACATGATATTTTCCACGTACCCCACTTGTACGTGTCAGGCACAAGGCCCTATTTATGTAGGACCACCCACAAGCCGAGACTCATGGGGTGGCAGGTGAAAAATTGCGTCGATCCCGTCGGCATTCCCCCTCAAGGGGGCGCCTCAGGCGCTGGGCAATAAACCCAGCCCTGCCCCTTTAAATCGAGGGGGGTAGGTGTTGCCTGGGGGGATGGCCCCCTGGGATCGACGCCGTTAATTATATTAATGGTCCAGAGGCCGAAGCCACTGTTGAGCATATCAACATACAAATAACATGCAATTGTATTTATATATACAAACAATAGCGGTTTACAGTGTGAATGGGAAGGCTAATTTGCATATTGATATTAAAAATGTGATTTTATTAAATATGTGCTTAGTATTACCGATTTCTAATTGTTTGGTTTTATTTTAATGAATATAAGCAAAAATCTCTTCAATGAATCTTAAATGAAATCCATTAACAAAAAAAATAACTGTTATTTTATTCTTTATTTCCTAATTTAACTAAATAGTTAAATAAGTAAAATTCAGCAATGAAAGACGGGAGTGATGGAAGAGTAAATTTCATTTCTATTTTTCTATTATACCTCCACTCTGTTACATATCTTTTTATCTGCCTTCTTATTAGACTTTCTAATTTAATACGATATTTCATTACATTAAAATTTAAATACTTGCACCCGGAGGGTGCATATATTTGCTAGTATATATAAAATGGATAGAACACTCTATGGTGGCCTTTACATATATACAGATGTGTGCATTAAAACAGTTAAAATCCCCTTCACTTTCTTTGGGTGATGATAGCTGAGTGGTTAAGTTGTCGGGACTGCTGCTGAATCGACCCGGTTTCTATCTCGTCTGAGAGTAGCTCATAAATGTCTAGCCACACACTTTTGACAATTTGTATTCCGAAAAAAATAACATTCCATTCATTCTCCATTTCTATCTTGGTTAAGAAAGAATGAAAAAACACAGGTTTAAATGAGTTAAGTGGTGAGTATTGGCTGACGCTGCAGTGTTTCGATCTATTAATTAGATCATTTTCAGGGCATTTGTTGGTATATGGAAGGTAATAAGAAATTTTATCACAGATAATATATATATATATATATATATATATATATAATATATATATATATATATATATATATATATATATATATATATATATATATATATATATATGTGTGTGTGTGTGTGTGTGTGTGTGAAGAAAAGGAAGTGAATCCAACGGTATGTAGTATATTAAGAAAGAATGAAAAAAACACAGGTTTAAATGAGATAAGTGGTGAGTTTATTGGCCGACGATGCAGTGTTTCGATCTATTAATTAGATCATCTTCAGGGCATTTGTTGGTATATGGAAGGTAATAAGAATTTTTTATCACAGAATAATATATATATATATATATATATATATTATATATATATATATATATATATATATATATATATATATTTGAAAATAGGATATTACGTCACAGCTTCAAAATAGGCATTTGCGTGGAATATATATATATATATATATTTATATATATATATATATAATATATAATATATATATTCCACGCAAATGCCTATTTTTGGAGCTGTGACGTAATATCCTATTTTCATTTTTATTATTTTTTCCATCTTTTTTTATTTTATTCTTTAATTTTCTTCATGTTGCACATGACTTTTACGATCAAAGTCATGCCGAATTTCGAACGATCGATTTCGGATGAGTTACGTCACAAAATTTAGAAAGAAAAATAACGGCTAAACAACGCCAAATCGTCTCACTTCATTCTCTTTTTTTTCTCTCACATAAAGTATTTAATTTTTTCTCCAGTCTCTATTCCCTATACGGCCTGAGAACCACTCGTCTAGACTCTCTTTATCAATACAGTTTATTATTTGATGCTAAGGTTGAAGCTAAATAAACATATCAGGCAAATATATTAAGATTTGATAATGGCTAAGAAAAGAACCGAATAATAACAGGGATGACCGTTTGTTTTTCTTTCTTTGAAAGTTAAATATTGCTCTGTATATAATCTAATTTATTGATTATTATACATTGAGCTCTCTTTAGGGATTTATAAAAATCCTTGTATGAGTATATGTTTGCACCTACAAGAGCATACAGTATGGTTATTGTACTAATAAAGTACAACGTAATTACCTCCCCTTAAATATCTCTGTAGAAAAGCAACCCTCTGACCATATATATATCTACCAACCCCTCCGCACGAGCAGGATGTGACACAAGGTCAATTTCTTAAGCGGAGTTTAACAGATTTGAATTCAGAATTTTCCTTCTCCTAGACTGGTTACCTAACCAAGGTTAAAGAGCCCAGTCTGCCCTACTATTTATCCATAGCTGGAGGGAGAGTAAGATTCATACTTTTCCCAAGGGTATTAGCGCAAAGTTAAATGCAATTATCACATCTAGGATTTGAACTCGGGGCGACGAGTCCATTTCCCATGACTTTAACCATCGCACCACGCGCTTCCTACCCTCTGACCATATAAGTTAGATCGTAGTCAGAGTAAAGTAAAATAAATTGTAGTAAAAAGATAACCAGGGTTTCAGACTTTAGCAAAGCTTTATTTTACTTTACTCTGACTACGATCTAATTGATGTGGTCAGAGGGTTGCTTTTATACAGAGAAACCGTGGTAGAGAAAAAACTTTTCTACAACTACAGCTATATATATATATATATATATATATATATATAATATATATATATATATTATATATATAAAGAAAATCTTGAAAAAAACAAGTGTTCCGAAAATGAGATGAATTTAATTATCGATGTTTAAACATTTCAGTTACATTGAACCGTCATCAGGATGTATCTTGGGGTGAAGATAATGATGGATGTTTTTATATGTGACAGGAGATGAAAATAAATACTAGGCTTCATTTATTTATTTATTTAGTTATCATTCCCACTTTGTTCCCGTTGTTCTCTTAAAAATAATCAGTCTATTAATACTTTTTCTCGTCTTTTGCATTTCTTCGAGTTGCGTCACGCGTCACGCGTCATGACATCTTCGCATGTGTGGATCGCGACTTACCTTTCAAAAATAAAACGCTTATCAAATACAGTTACATAACTAAAAAGATTTTCATCTCCTGTCACATATAAAAACATCCATCATTTTCTTCACCCCAAGATACATCCTGATGAAGGTTCAATGTAACCGAAATGTTTAAACATCGATAATTAAATTCATCCCATTTTCGGAACACTTGTTTTTTCAAAATTTTCTTTATATTGTCGGATTTATTTTCCATATTTACTCCCATATATATATATCTTATTATAATGGAGATTATGTGTTTGTTTGTCTGTAACCGAAACTATATCACTACTCAAGTCACTATCCATTTAGTTATTATACATCACATTCTCGATGAATCATTTTTATTTAAGCCTCAATTATTAATAAAATTGTTTTTCATTATTAATACTGCTGGCCATATCTACGTACTAATGATATGCAATTGTATTTATATGTACAACAAATAGCGTTTACAGTGTGAACGGCAAGCCTAATTTGCATATTGATATTTCAAATTTGATTTTAATAAATATCTGCTTGGTATTGTTGGTTTCTAATTATTTGATTTTATCTTAATGAATATGAGCAAAATCTCGGAGATAAATCTTAAAAGAAATCAATTAACAAAACGAAATAACTGTAATTTTATTACTTCCTAATTTAACTAAATAGTTAAATTAGAAAAGTTTAGCAATGAAAGACGGGGTCGATGGGAGAGGAAGCTACAAGCTGTTATATTTTTCGATTATACCCCTCTCTGTTTCAAATCATTTTATCTGCATTTTTATTTAGTTTCTTTAGACTTTCTAATTTAATATAATATATTATGACATTAATACTTGCACCCGGAGGGTGCATATATTTGCTAGTACATATATATATATATATTACCGAATTTTAACCCTGGCTTTAAGGGTCCTACTCGTGTAACTGCCCATTGCCTGCTATTC
Organism: Doryteuthis pealeii; assembly: GCA_023376005.1. Classification (NCBI taxonomy): domain Eukaryota; kingdom Metazoa; phylum Mollusca; class Cephalopoda; order Myopsida; family Loliginidae; genus Doryteuthis; species Doryteuthis pealeii. The sequence goes on along the minus strand of CM042175.1, from coordinate 52,031,301 downwards.
TATATTATGATAGAAGTTAGATGCAAATAGGTAATTCTAAACAGTTAACACTTTTCTGTTTCACCCGCGAGAAAGAGACAATTCCTTATTAACCAATCAGAAACGGAAGCCTAATTTATTGAGAACATATCTCCCACCACCACCACCACCACCACCACCGTCCTTTCTGATTTCGGGTGTTTATACTGGAGCTTCTTTATCTTCAGTTTCAGCGCCGTCAGTTCCCCCTGGGGGAGCCACGAATCGCCCTTTTCATTTCGCTCGAGGGGCGAACCCTGTCATAGAGATTGATTGCAAGGGCGCCACAAGTCCTCTCCCAGTGGGCTCGGTTTCAGACTGGCGTCTCTCCGTCGCTAGGAGTCAGTTAAGAGTTGATTTCCTAATTTACAGACCGACGCTAACCCACCAACCCCCACCCCTACACATACATCGCGGCCTTACCCCAACATACACAGAATTTCTTGATTGCATACTGCAAGACAAAAAAAAATACCGAAAACTATTCGACTTATTTTTTTCTTGTGGGATCGTGGTCTGTTATTGTACAGCAGTGTAGCTTCATTTCGTGTTGTGGCCTCGTCGGTCAAGGTTCAAATGAGAATATGGTCTCTGTTGTTTTTTTTTTTTTGTTCGTTTTTTGTTTGCTAGTTGGAAATAAAATACTCATGAGTAAAAAGAAGTGGCCTTGTGTTATTACTAAAAACTTGCCACAAGGCATGATATGCCCGAGCATCCACAAATGGCATCAAGACTCCATGACATCATAGAACTGGCTGATAATTCAATTGTGTCCAAAAATCAGCCTTATCCGATGAGGTAGCGGTACAGAAATAAGTATATTGAATGTACTAGCAAATATATGCACCCTCCAGGTGCAAGTATTTCAGTTTTAATATAATAAAATATCATATTAAATTAGAAAGGCTAATGAAACTGAATAAGAATGTAGATAAAAAGATTCTGAACAGAGGGGGTATCATTGAAAAATAGAACAACTTTGAAACTAACTCTTCCATCATTTTCCGTTACTCCCATCAGTGGTAAATTTTCCTAATTAAACTGTTTAGTTAAAATAGGAAGTAAAGAATAATATTACAGTTATTTCTTCTTGTTAAGGGATTTCTTTTAAGATTTATTGAAGAGACTTTTGCTCATATTCAATAAGATAAAACCAAACAATTAGAAATCAATAATACTAAGCATATATTTATTAAAATCAAATTCTTGATATCAATATGCAAATTAGCCTTGTCGTTCACACTGTAAACCACTATTTTGTTGAATATATAAATATAATTTCGTGTTGTTAGTATGTAGATTAATCGAACAGTATTAACAAGGTATAACAATTTTATCAATAATTGAGGTCTAAATAAAAATAAATCCATGGTGAATGTGACGCCAATAACTAAGGGAATTGGGACTTGAGTAGTGATTTAGTTTCGGTTACAGACAGACAAACACAATCTCCATTATAATAAGATATAACACTTTAACTGCTTGTTATCCTTTCCTATACAATTCTTTATGTTATCTTTAACCTTTTCCTACCAATCTTCCTTAGATGGAACACGATTTTCTGAAACTGTAACGTTTTCCATACATTGCCATATCTCTAATTATATCAAATATTTACTAATTGAATTTTAATTCATTTCCAGAACAAAACTTAATATCTGTTTGTAGTGAGATAGCCAATGGCGTGTTATCTCATTTGCATATGTTCCTACAGTGTTATCTCATTTGCATATGTCTCCTACAGTGTAGATATATAGAGATAGTTTGGAGGACATAAAGAAAAATGAGCTACGATAAGCTAAGATAATTACTACTACGACTACAACAAGGAGTACGAAACTACACATCACGACACTATCGATTCATGTTCGAATCCACATAAGAACAGGCGGTACAAATGCAAAATTAGCGCCCAACAGATAATATAGTTATAATCATAAATTCCTTGGCATTAACTACATATTATCTTTTATCTCACATATAAAAAAGTTAAAAATAAAATGGATTCAAACGATCCAACTATTGAGAGCCATAGCCCACGCAGACTGGAGTGCTGATAGAAAGACCCTTATCAAACTAGTATTATCTGCGTTATTCGGACTATTGTTTCCATCTTCATTGTTATTTGTACAAAGTTTCGGCCGATATGCCCTCTGGCCTTCTCCAGGTATTTCTTGTCGGACTCGGGAACCTTCTTTTCGGACTCGGGAACCTTCTTTTCGGACTCGGGAACTTTCTTGTCGTAATCGGGAGCCATCACGGAACTTCGAACTTAACCCTTTATTCAGTCCACGGGGGTATCCTATTCTCAATCCACTACCTTATCCACTAGACTGTGTGTCCAATTGGATAAGGTAGTTAGGTTAAGACAGTTATCTCAGGATTCCGGGTTCAATCCTGAGTAGAGGCAGTAACATATGAAAATAATTAACACAACTCCTACCCCAGCTATGGTTAGCGGAATGAGAACAGGATAACCCCGTAGACTGAATGAAGGGTTAAGTTCGAAGTTCCGTGATGGCTCCCGATTACGACAATAAAGTTCCCGATTTCGAAAAGAAGGTTCCCGAGTCCGAAAAGAATGTTCCCGAGTCCGAAAAGAAGGTTCCCGAGACCAACAAAAAATACCTGAAGAAGGCCGGAGGGCATATTGGCCAAAACGCTGTACAAATAACAATGACGATGGGGACAATAGTCCGAATAATGCAGATAATACTAATCATCAAGCCTCATCTCAAACATTCAGAGAATCCTTATCAAACTATATAGAACTTTAATAAGATCAAAACCTGATTATGGCTGCTTCATATATGGAGCAGCCAGAAAATCCTACCTACAGAGACTGGAAACCATACACCATCAAGGACTCCACCTCACATTACGAGCCTTTACTACATCTCCAAAGGAAAGTCTGTACACAGAAACAAATGAACCCCCTTTCTATTTAAGAAGACAAAAATTAGCTCTAAAATACTATATCAAACTCATCTCCTGGCCCCAAAATCCTGCTTAAGATTACACCACCAAATCAAATTAATTAAATATAGCGTGTGGTGTAATGGTTAAAGACATGGGAAATGGACTCGCCGCCCTGAGTTCAAACCCTGTACTCCATTTTCACTTAGCGCTAATACCCTTGAGAAAAGTATACATCCTACTCTCCCTCCAGCTAAATAGTAGGTAATACTGAGCTCTTTAACCTTGCTTAGGCAACCGGTCTAGGAGAAGGAAAACTCTGAATTCAAACCCGTTAAACTTCGCTTATTAAATTGACCTTGTGTCACATCCTAATCATGCGGAGGGGTTGGTAAATATATATACCCATTAAATATCACCAGTTCTTGCTTTTTCTGCATGCATTATGAATACTAGCAAATATATGCACCCTCCGGGTGCAAGTATTTAAGTTTTAATATAATAAAATATCATATTAAATTAGAAAGGCTAATGAAACTGACTAAGAATGCAGATAAAAAGATCTGCAACAGAGGGGGTATAATCGAAAAATAGAACAACTTTGAAACTAACTATTCCATCATTTCCCATTACTCCTTTGTTTCGTTGGTAAATTTTCCTAATTTAACTATTTAGTTAAAATAGGAAGTAAAGGATAATATTACAGTTATTTCTTCTTGTAAATAAATTTCTTTTAAGATTTATCTACGAGATTTTTGTTTATATTTCTTAAGATAAAACCAAACAATTAGAAATCAATAATACCAAGCACATATTTATTAAAATAAAATTTTAAATATCAATATGCAAATTAGCCTTCTCGTTCAAACTGTAAATCGCTATTTTGTTGTATATATAAATACAATTGCATGTTATTAGTACGTAGATATGATCAACAGTATTAATAATGTAAAACAATTTTTATTAATAACTGAAGGTTTAAAAGAAGGAAATCATGGAGAATTTGACGTGAATAATTAAAGGAATTGTGACTTGAGTAGTAATATAGTTTCGGCTTCAGACAAAAATGCAGTCTATCTCCATTATATATAGAGATATAGATATAGATATGATTCATATTCAAAGATATTTAAATATCAGAACATTCATAGAAATAGCATTGAAATTCTACTTAGAAATATCCAGCATTTGTTAATCTCAATAGTAAACAAATCAATACACCAGAGTTTTATGCCCCCCCCCCTACCTAGTCGACGCTGGGTAGCTACTTCTTGTTGTTATTCAAAGATTCAAAGAACAAGAGTTCACACTTAAAGCAGTTACTGTGTCTTGTCTGTATTGATAAAAACTGGAATAAAAAAAAACTGGGTTATAAAAACACTCACTAATAAAGCAGAAATAGAAAATCCCAAACCAAATTGAATGTCCCTTATTCCCGGAATGTACAAAGAGAGCATTTATTTTTCTTAAGGTTTTTCAAAAGATGATGCCAAGTAGGGGTCGGGGGTTAAAATAATATTCCCTATCGCGAAAAGTGATTTATCTTATTGGAGGGAAGAAAAAATACTATGGAGTGATTTTGCTTCGTTAAACTGAAGTGCTTAGTATTATTTGCGTTATTCGGACTATTGTCCCCATCTTCATTGTTATTTTGTACAACGTTTCGGTCGATATGCCCTCCGGCCTTCTTCAGGTATTTCTTGTCGGACTTGGGAAACTTCTCGGACTCGGGAACCTTCTTTTCGAACTCGGGAACTTTCTTGTCGTATTCGGGAGCCATCACGGAACTTTGAACCTAACCCTTTATCTGCGTTATTCGGACTATTGTCCCCATCTTCATTGTTATTTGTACAACGTTTCGGCCGATATGCCCTCCGGCCTCTTCAGGTATTTCTTGTCGGACTCGGGAACCTTCTTTTCGGACTCGGGAACCTTCTTTTCGAACTCGGGAACTTTCTTGTCGTATTCGGGAGCCATCACGGAACTTTGGACCTAACCCTTTATTTAGTCCACGGGGGTATCCTGTTCTCCTTCCGCTAATCATAGCTTGAAGAAGGCCGGAGGGCATATCGGCCGAAATGTTGTACAAATAACAATCAAGATGGGGACAATAGACCGAATAACGCAAATAATACTAATCTTCAAGCCTCATCTCAAAGATTCAGAGAAATGAAATGTTTAGACATACATCCATCCACCGTTTCGGTGTTTGTACTTTCACGACCGTTTTATTTTGTGGGAGCGGTGTTCAGTAAATTGTTATACCTTAAAAAAAGTTCCGTCTCGAGACCTCCTGCCTCAAAAAGCGCTAGCCGGTGGCTGCTGAAAAAAAATACCAGCTACGATTGAAGTCCCTACCTGAAGCGGTGTCCCTTGGAAAAAAAAACTAGGGCTAGTGTTATGGTTTAGGGTTAGGGTTAGGGGTGGGGTTTAGGGTTAGTTTAATGGGAACATAAGTAAATATTTTGGGCTCTGTTTTTTCTGGGTCACCCTGTGTACATGGTGGCCCAGAAAAAACAGAACCCACAAATTTTATAATAAAACAGTTAATTTTAACTAGGGGGGTTTAGGCTTAGGGTTTAGGGTTAGGGTTAGGGTTAGGTATGTGGTTTGTTGTTCGGGAAAACGCCCTAAGTTGGTTGTTTTTCGGGGGTTTTTTCAAGTGACACGGTTTTGGCTACAGACTTAAATTGTAGCTGGTGTATCTTGCGATAAAAGTTCAATTTCTTAAGCGGAGCATAACAAGTTTGGTTGCTGAGTTTTCCCTCTCTCAGGCCAGTTGCTATACTAAGGATAAAGTACCCGGTGTGCCTTACTATTTCCCCAATACTCGAAGGAGAATCCACACTCAACGGCAAGCCTCTTAAGCCAGTAGAACAATTCACGTACCTGGGTGGTAATATCTCCTCTACAGAGAGCGATGTTAATACACGGATAGCAAATGCATGGTCGGCTACAAATAGATTATCAGTCATATGGAGGTCCGATCTCCCTGACAAGCTAAAGCGACAGTTCTTCCAGGCTGTGGTTGTGTCGGTGCTGCTACATGGTTGTACCACCTGGACCCTAACAAAGCGTCTTGAGAATAAGCTAGATGGGAGCTGCACAAGAATGCTGCGCGCAGCATATATATATATATATATATATATATATATATATGCGGTAAAGTAAGGAGCTGATGGTAGGTGTGGCGCTCCACCTCAGGTGCAAAAACAATCTCCTTGGTCTAGCGCTATATATATATATATATATATATATATATATATATATATATATATATATATAAAGATGTTAAGTGTATAGTGGTTGTGTGAATCTGATGCTGTTAACCGTTAATTTTCATATGCGCGTTTGTTTACGAACAGCAAATGACGTGATCAATGCATAATACATAATAATATATAATAATATATAATCATAATAATAACATAATAACTATACACTTAACATCTTTCATTTTGTTCCTCACCTAACAGTGTCCTGAAGATGGTATAAAATACCGAAATACTTAAGTATTAACACTAAAAATTGTTTCCTGATCGTAACATCCTGTGTTTGTTATATTTTTTAAATATTTTTCTTTTCATATTGTCGGATTAATTTCCTCATCGTATTGCCATATATATATATATATATATATATATATATATAATCTTACTATCTGCAACTTTTCAAGAAACCTTCATAGATATGTCATCTGATGATTTCAGTAAAGCTTCAAATAATACTAAAAAAAAGAAAGAAGAATAAATAAAACCGAGCCAAGTGCTTTTTGTCGTTGATCAAAAGTAATAATAAACGAATTATTACTCTTTGTAGTTTCACAATTTACTTCTTAATAGAAAATGTTCGTCACTATGATTACTAATTTGATTTTATAAGATCAAATGAAAATTGGTTAAAGTATTGAATTAGTCACCTGAAAACGAAATGAAAGGATGCGGCCATCTTGAATAAGCGCAAAAGGTGTCATAACTGTGGAATTGAGGAGTTGATCAAGTCTGGGTATTTTGATGAAAGGCTTCTATCAATTTTCAGAACATCGTCCATTCAACTTTTATAACAGAATATCTTGTATGCTCACAGTTGTATAATCATTCAATAAATAATAACCGGTTATAAGGATGTATTGAATGTTGTTGGTCCGTAAAATATTCGCAAATCAGAATGGTAGTAAGTAGGGATATGAATCCGACAGAGTGTAGCCGGCCTAGAAGGAGCAGGATGCCCGTCAACATCCACCACCGATGAGAAGATGCAATATCTTGTATGCTCACAGTTGTATAATCATTCAATAAATAATAACCGGTTATAAGGATGTATTGAATGTTGTTCGTCCGTAAAATATTCGCAAATCAGAATGGATAATGAATCCGACAGTATGTAGCCGTCTAGAAGGAGCAGGATGCCCGTCAACATCACCAACGATGAGAAGATTCAATAATCTTGTATGCTCACAGTTGTATAATCATTCAATAAATAATAACCGGTTATAAGGATGTATTGAATGTTGTTCGTCGTAAAAAATTCGCCAAATCAGAATGGTAGTAAATAGGATATGGATCCGACAGTGTGTAGCCGGCCTAGAAGGAGCAGGATGCCCATCAACATCCACCGACCGATGAGAAGATTCAATATCTTGTATGCTTACAGTTGTATAATCATTCAATAAAATAATAACCGGTTATAAGGATGTATTGAATGTTGTTCGTCCGTAAAAAAATATTCGCAAATCAGAATGGTAGTAAATAGGGATATTGAATCCGACAGTGTGTAGCCGGCCTAGAAGGAGCAGGATGCCCGTCAACATCCACCACCGATGAGAAGATTCAATATCTTGTATGCTTACAGTTGTATAATCATTCAATAAATAATAACCGGTTATAAGGATGTTGAATGTTGTCGTCCGTAAAATATTCGCAAATCAGAATGGTAGTAAAACAGGGATATGGAATCCGACAGTGTGTAGCCGGCATATAAGAAGCAGGATGCCTGTCAACATCCACCACCGATGAGAAGATCTCAATATCTAGTATGCTCACAGTTGTATAATCATTCAATAAATAATAACCGGTTTATAAAGGATGTATTTGAATGTTGTTCGTCCGTAAAATATTTCGCAAATCAGA
>CM042175.1:52000738-52018238 GCA_023376005.1 Doryteuthis pealeii | reverse complement strand
CATGAATGCAGTTTCATGCAATCATCAGATGGTCAAAAATATTAGAAGTTTAATCGTTCTGAAGAAATGAAGGGTGGTATATTTAGACCCAAGGAAAGACATTGTGGCGAGTTGTTAAATAAACCTACTGAAACTCAAAAAGATCACCAATTCCACTTTCTGTATCGATAACCATTACACAAACTCATGTCTTATTTATAACCATTGACAAAAATTATAAAATAGCATACCTAGAGGATGTTCATTACGATATTTTTTATTTAGCAGTAAATAAACAAATAACAGATAAGATGCAAAACATTTTTTCTTTAACATTTTTTCTGGCCTCATAAAATATTCCTTAACCAAAATAGATTAAATTATTTAGCAGTAAATAAACTAATAACAGATAAGATGCTAAACACTTTTTATTTAATAACTGAACATTCTGGCTTCATAAAATATTCCTTATACAAACTATATTAAATTATTTAGCAGTAAATAAACTAATAACAGGCAAGTTGAAAAAAAATTATTTAATAGCTGAACATTTTACCTTCATAAAATATTCCTTAAACAAAATAGATTAAATTATTTAGCAGTAAATAAACTAATAGCAGATAAGATGAAAAACATTTTTCTTTAATATGTGAACATTCTGACTTCATAAAATATTCCCTAAACAAAATAGATTTTATATTTAGCAGTAAATTAACTCATAACAGATAAGACACAAAATATTTTTCTTTATTACTGAACATTCTACTTCATAAAATATTCCTTAAACAAAATAAATTGAATTATTTAGCAGTAAATAAACTAATAACAGGCAAGATAAAAAAATTTTATTCAATAGCTGAACATTTTAGCTTCATAAAATATTCCTTAAACAAAATAGATTAAATTATTTAGCAGTAAATAAACTAATAGCAGATAAGATGAAAACATTTTTCTTTAATATGTGAACATTCTGACTTCATAAAATATTCCCTAAACAAAATAGATTTTATTATTTAGCAGTAAATTAACTCATAACAGATAAGACACAAAATATTTTTCTTTAATAACTGAATATTCTGACTTCATAAAATATTCCTTAAACAAAATAAATTGAATTATTTAGCAGTAAATAAACTAATAACAGGCAAGATGAATTTTTTTTATTTAATAGCTGAACATTTTAGCTTCATAAAATATTCCTTAACCAAAATAGATTAAATTATTTAGCAGTAAATAAACTAATAACATATAAGATGCTAAACATTTTTTCTTTAATATGTGAACATTCTGACTTCATAAAATATTCCCTAAACAAAATAGATATAATTATCTAGCAGTAAATTAACTCATAACAGATAAGACACAAAATATTTTCTTTAATAGCTGAACATTCTGGCTTCATAAAATATTCCTTAAACAAAATAGATTAATTATTTAGCAGTAAATAAACTAATAACAGACAAGATTTATTCAATAGCTGAACATTTTAGCTTCATAAAATATTCCTTAACCAAAATAGATTAAATTATTTAGCGGTAAATAAACTAATAGCAGATAAGATGCTAAACATTTTTTCTTTAATAGATGAACATTCTGGCTTCATAAAATATTCCTTAAACAAAATAGATTTAATTATTAACAGTAAATAAACTAATAACATCTAAGACACAAAATATTTTTCTTTAATAGCTGAACATTCTGGCTTCATAAAATATTCTTAAACTTAAATTGAATTATTTAACATTAAATAAACTAATAACAGTAAGATGAAGATATTTTCTTATTTAATAACTGAACCATTTAGCTTCATAAAATATTCCTTAAACAAACTAGATTAAATTATTTAGCAGTAAATAAACTAATTACAGATAAGATGCAAAACATTTTTTCTTTAATATGTGAACATTCTGACTTCATAAAATATTCCTTAAACAAACTAGATTAAATTATTTAGCAGTAAATAAACTAATAACAGATAAGATGCTAAACATTTTTTCTGGGTATCCCTAGCATGTTAAGACCCAAGGAAAGACATTGTGGTGAGTTGTTTAAAGAAATTACAATTGGATACCACCCAGTAGTGATGCAATAAAAACTAAATTGGAAGTGTTTGACACATGAACACAAGAAAAGAGACAAGAAATGCGTTGGTTGTCTCTCGTTATTTGCAGTTAATGTGACGACTTCGTCTTGGGCTAAGTGTCTTGTGCAAAGGAATTTTTATGACGCCGCTGTGCCACGTGTCACGTCCGGTCTGAAACTTCCGGTAATTGAGGACCTTGAAAACTTGCTAAGTTAGCAATAAGTGTCACCGGGAAAGCGTCTGGTACTAGCAACCCACACCCCAAACCGCTTCCACCCCTTTATTCCCTGAAGGTCTCCAAGAACCCCACCCAGACACGTTTTAATGTCGTGCGATAGACACATGGAATCTATTAAACCATACTTTTAGGGAATGCATTTTTGTTTTTAAAATCTTCCAACCAACAAAAGGAAGAGAAAGAAAGAAAGAAAGAAAGAAAGAAAGAAAGGAAGAAAGAAAGGAAAAAAGAAAGAAGTAGAAAGAAAGAAAGAAAGAAAGAAAGCAGTAGAAAGAAAGAAAGAAAGAGAAAGAAACAAAGAAACAAAGAAAGAAACAATTAAAATTCAAATCATCTGCATAAATAAACCAAGCAGGGTTGTCTGATGTTGCCTGGGTGGATATTCCAACAAATGTATTCCGTTGGTTATATTTTACGGCATGTCAACCCTTGTTGGATTATTTTATGTCGAAGAGGGGGTTTTTTGTTGGGCATTCAATTTTTTAAATTATTTGTAGAAGTTGAGCTCTGGTAGCGAAGCCGTCTCCGATAAAATCAGACTCGTGGCCCAAAAACATACTCAATGGTCTAGGTTGTATATTGACTATCATTTGAATAAAAGGTTCAGTGAGACCAGTAAATTGTGTGAATGTTTCTGTTTCAACATTATGTAGATCATATCTTTTATCAGAAATTTTAATTGTCTCTTTATTTTGTTTGATACTTATCAGTGTCCAAAACAATATTACATATTTTCAAAAATAGTTAACTTAATTTTCAATAGGCCTCCAGTTGAACCATGAGCAGATCTGGGTATAGCTCACCATGCTTCTGGCCCATACATAATAAATAGGGTTGATGTTTGTCATAAGAGTAATACAACTTTCAACACATCTTATTATCCTCAGGTATTGTCAAATTGTTATTCAGGTATTTTCAAAAATAATTACCTTTATTTTCAATAGGCCTCCAGGTCTGGCTCTCAGTTGCACCATGAGCAGGCTTAGAATATAGTACGCCATTCTTCTAGCACGTATGATAAAAAGGATTGAGGGTTTGCAATATAACTTTCTACACATCTTATTATTCTCAGGTATTGGTTAAATCCTTATTTAAAGTATTTTTTTTTAATATTTAACTCCAGTTCTGTCTCTCAGTTACTCCATGAGCAGGCCTGGAATATAGTATGCCATGTGACCAGCAAAAGCCTACAACGATCAACTCTGTGCGGATTCTGAGTGCTGCACGGAGGAACTCCCAGGGGCAATGACTAATAGGGATGGTTAGAGAGATGGTTATAGATATCCGTATTGTCAGTGTGACCTTTTGTTATTCAAAGTTTTTTCAAAAATAATTACCTTTATTTTCAATAGGCCTCCAGTTCTGTCTCCCAGTTGCACAATGAGCAGACCAGGAGTATAGTACGTCATTCTTCTAGCACATATGATAAAACGGATTGAGGGTTTGCCATAAAAGCAATACAACTTTCTACATCTTATTATTCTCAGGTATTGGTTAAATCCTTATTCAAAGTATTTTTTTTAAATATTTAACTTAATTTTCAATAGGCCTCCAGTTCTGTCTCTCTGTTGAACATGAGCATGCCTGGTGCATAGTATTTTCATACCTTTCCCAAGGGGTATTAGTGCAGAAGGACATAAAGCAGAATCAGACGGAGTTCCAAGCCGTCTCGCCGATTCCGTCTTCCTTGCCGACAACAGTCACGAATTCCATCTAGATGCCAATAGTGATCATAAAGATAAAAATATCGATCTTAAAATCAATCAGTGTCAGGGTTGGGGCGGTCAGAGTGGAAGACGTGAATTGCATCATTCATTTCCTTGATTACCTACCTTAGAGGCTAAAAACGTGTCACTGATCGGTGATTTGTATTTCACATCTCACAAGATATTGACAGTGTGTACATTATTGGAAGGACTACAACTCAAGGTTCCCCAAGTAAAAAATGGGCTCAGAAAACCGAGTTCGAAGCTGTTTGCATTTCATATCTTATTATAATGGTGATTGTGTGTTTGTCTGTCTGTAACTGAAACTATATTACTACTCAAGCCACAATTCCTTAGTTATTTATGTCACATTCACTAGCATTTTAGACTACGCTGATGACCTCGCACTTCTTGCAGATACATCGGCACAGGCTGAGTCACTACTACATAGCTTGGAGGGAGCAGCAAAGAATATCGACCTCTATGTGAACTCCGATAAAACTGAGTTCATGAGTTTCAAAAAGAAAGGAGACATCTCCACACACGACGATAATCCTCTTAAGCCAGTAGAACAATTCACATACCTAGGTAGTAATATCTCATCCACAGAAAACGATTTTAATACACGAATAGGAAAGGCATGGTCGGCCACAAACAAATTATCAGTGATATGGAAATCAGATCTCCCTGACAAGCTAAAGTGACAATTCTTCCAGACTGTGGTTATATCAGTACTGCTGTATGACTGCACCACTTGGACCCTAACAAAGCGCCTTGAGAATAAGCTAGATGGGAGCTGCACACGAATGCTGCATGCAGTCTTGAACAAGTCGTGGAAACAGTATCCCACAAGGAAGCAGCTGTATGGCCACTTGCCCCTTATCTCACAAACCATCCGAGTGAGACGGACTAGGCATGCAGGACACTACTGGAGAAGCAAGGACGAGCTGATAAGCGACGTTCTCTTGTGGAAGCCAACACGTGGACATGCTAATGTGGGCTGCCCACCAAGGACCTACATTGACCAACTATGCGAGGATGCTGGCTGCTGCACGGACTGACCTTCCAGGGGCAATGAATGATAGGGAAGGTTGGTGAGAGATTGTCATGGATATCCGTGCTGCATGCGCGACATGATGATGATGATGAAACCGCAATTTATAATAAAATTGGTTCAGCAAACCGAGTTCAAATACGTGACGAAGCTGTTTGCATTTCATATCTTATTATAATGGAGATTGTGTGTTTGTCTTTCTGTAACCGAAAATATATTACTGCTCAAGTCACAATTCCCTTAGTTATTTACGTCACATTCTCCATGATTTAATTTTATTTAAACCTCAATTAATAATAAAATTGTTTAACATTATTAATACTGTTGACCATATCAACATATTAATAACATGCAATTGTATTTATATATACAACAAAATAGCGGATTACAGTGTGAATAGGAAGGCTAATTTGCATATTTATATTAAAAATTTGATTTTAATGAATATGGGCTTAGTATTATTGATTTCTAATTATTTGGTTTTATCTTAATGAATATGAGCAAAGATCTTGGGAATAAATCTTAAAAGAAATCCATTAACATGAAGAAATAATTGTAATTTTATTCTTTACTTCCTATTTTAACTGAATAGTTAAATTAGGAAAATTTAGCAATGAAATACGGGAGTGATGGAAAAGTAAGTTTCAGTTGTTTTATTTTTCGATTATACCCGCCTCTGTTTCAAATCTTTTTATCTGAACTCTTATTTAGTTTCTGATTTAATATAATATTTTAGGTAATTTTCACCTTTAGTTGTTAAAATTCCCAGCCAATAAGGCAATTAGAGTAACCTCCCTTGAATTTCTCTTTTAAATAAGCCGGTAGCTATTTTGAAAGTCTCCGTGCGAAATAAACAAATCTTAGAAACTTTTTCGAAATAATACAACGGCATGCTTTAACACAAAAATATCATAAAATGTGTTCTTAATAACAATTAAATTAATTTCAGATAATTTTATGCTAGGAATTTAGCCAACTGACTTTCACTTTGAAACAAGACGGTAGCCATTTTGAATGAGTCCGTGGAAATATACAAATCTTAGAATCGTTTCGAAAACAATTCAACTGCATGCTTTAACACAAAAATATCATAAAATGTGTGTTTTAATAACAATTAAGTTCATTAGTATTATCTGCGTAATTTGGACTATTGTCCCCATCTTCATTGTTATTTGTACAACGTTTCGGCCGATATACCCTCCGGCCTTCTTCAGGTATTTCTTGTCGGACTCTGGAACCTACTCGGACTCGGGAACCTTCTTTTCGAACTCCTACCCCAGCTATGGTTAGTGGAATGAGAACAGGATACCCCCGTGGACTGAATTAAGGGTTAGATTCAAAGTTCCGTGATGACTCCCGTTTACGACAAGAAAGTTCCCGAGTTCGAAAAGAAGGTTCCCGAGTCCGAAAAGAAGGTTCCCGAGTCCGACAAAAATACCTGAAGAAGGCCGGAGGGTATATCGGCCGAAACGTTGTACAAATAACAATGAAGATGGGGACAATAGTCCAAATTACGCAGATAATACTAATCATCAAGCCTCATCTCAAACATTTAGATAAATAATTAATTTCATTTCATTAGCGCACGCACAATTTTATGCTAGGAATTTTAACAACTAAAGGTGAAAATTACCATATTTTATTACATAGAAATAAAATCATGGAGAATGTGACGTAAATAACTTAGGGAATTATGACATGAGTAGTAATATAGTTTCGGTGACAGGCAAACACACAATCTCCATTATAATATATATATATATATATTATATATATATATATATATATATATTACCCATTCCAATTTGCTACGACAATAACCGTAACGCTAACACACCTTTGAGTATGTACATATATGTATTTCTGAAGCGCGTGGTGTAATGGTTAAAGTCATGGGAAATAGATTCATCGCCCCGAGTTCAAATCCTGGACTTGGTAATTGCATTTCACTTAGCGCTAATACCCTTGGGAAATCCTACTCTCCTTCCAGCTATGGGTAAATAGCAGGGCAGACTGGGTTCTTTAACCATGGCTAGGTAACCAGTCTAGGAGAAGGAAAACTCTGAATTCAACCTGTTGAACTCCGCTTAAGAAATTGACCTTGTGTCGTATCCTGCTCGTGTGGAGGAGTTGGTAAATATATATATATGTGTGTTTGTGTGCGTGGGTGCGTGCGTGCTCGATTTCAGAGAAATTTGAATTGAATTAACAAACCCAATTTGGCCTGACTCGTTGACAGTGCAATTTGCCAAAAAATCCTAACCCAGTTGACAAAACATTACCCACCAGTCACCTGTCATGTCATGTCTTTTGGGTGGGAGTGCTACGGGGTGGGTTTTTTTAAACTGTCATAAAAATGTGAAATTGTCATTTTGTCTTGATAGTGTCGTCAGAAATGCCTAACACTCCGTGAAACTGCAAGTGTCAAAGGTTGCATTGCTGGTCTACGTCGAGCAGAAAAATGTCCACCCTGAATTCAGTAACGTTTACTATCAGAGTCTATCCTAATTCCAGCGTGTGCAATTCATAAATTTGGGCACATGGGTCAACTTATTTGGGGTCTGCGATCCTAGAAGGTGAAAATGTGTTGACAGAAGTCTGGAAATGTCCATCGTGAATATACTCTAACAAAATTAGCACAAGATTCCGAAAATTAAAAAAAGACTATATATATATATATATATATATATATATATATATATATATATATTATATATATTTATTTATTTTAAGAATGGAAAGGAGTAACCTAAAATAAATTTATGCTCTACATTGTATTGAGCACTTTGCATTTGTTTTTTCTCAACCTTAACCTCTGGATATTGTGCGCTTCCAACGATCGTTCTTATACCCACCGGTAAGTTAATACTTATACATATATATATATATATATATATATATATATATATATATATATATATATATGAGTATAGTAAAAAGAATATGAAAACACCACAAAATGCTGTTAAAGTGAAAACATTTTATAACATATTCAAAGCTGATATTGAACAATATTTCGAAGTCATATGACTTTTGTCTCCGATCTTAACAACACGGAGTATAAACAAGCTCTGAAAATGATTTTTATAAAATCGAAGTATTGTTCAATATCAGCTTTGAATATGTTATAAAATGTTTTCACTTTAATAGCATATTGTGTTATTTTCATATTCTTTTTACTATACTCATACCGTCGGATTCATTTCCTTTCTATTAACTATATATATATATATATATATATATATATATATATATATATATATATATGTTGTGGGGAAATAGTCTCTATGTTTCATTGCTGGAGGTCATTTTGTTCTTGACCCGTTCGAGAACCGTTCAATATCCCATCACAAACACACACATATATATATATATATATATATATATATATATATATATATATATATATATATATATATATATATGAGAAGGAATATATACATATATAAGCATGGATATATATACAATCCTTTTTGTGCAAACACAAATACACATACATATATATGGATCATGAATATATGGCTATATATGTATATGCATGAATATATAAGTGACTATATATATATATATACATATATATATATATATATATATATATATATATATAATCTTACATTCATGTATACACTCAAACATATATATATTAATATATAAAAAAACTAAATGTATATATATATATATATATATATATATATATATATATAATCATTTTTATACATAAATGAGAGTGAATACATGGCTATATATGTATGAGCATGAATACATAAATAACTATATATATATATATATATATATATATATATATATATATATATATATATATGATCTCACATTCATGCATACATACATACATATATATGTATATATATATAATCCAAAAGTCCAGAGAAGAAATCTTCTTTACGACACAAGACATTTATTTAAAAAAACCTGTCGCAGTTTGAGAGCTTAATGTGTACTCTTAATGTTAGAATCACAGAGCAAATATATAAGTATTTCAGGGAGCTTAGACAAAGTGTCTAACTCTCCCGACTCATTCGTATCTGATGAGTCGGGAGAGTTAGACACTTTGTCTAAATCCCTGAAATAGACTATAATGCTAAATCTAAGTCTTTTGTTATTTCTTTACTTATATATATATACATATATATATATATATATATATATATATATATATATGATCTCACATTCATGCATACATACATACATATATATGGATATATATATATGTGTGTGTGTGTGTATATATATATATACATGTATATGGATATATATATATATCTATATATATATATATATATACATATATATATATATATATATATATATATATATATAATTATATATATATACGAGCATGAATATATGACTATATATGTTTATATATATAATCCAAAAGTCCAGAGATTAAATCTTCATTACGACATAAAGTTTTTTTTTAAAAACCTGTCGCAGTTTGAGAGCTCAATGTGTGCTCTTAAATGAGTCACAGAGCAAATATATAAGTAAAGAAATAACAAAAGACTTAGAGATTTAGCTTTATAGTCTATTTCAGGGAGCTCACTGAAATAGACTATAATAGACAGGTTTTTTTTTAAATATCTCTAAGTCTTTTGTTATTTATTTATTATATATATATATATATATATATATATATATATATATATATATATATATATATATACGTGTGTATAAGTAAGCCAGACTGAGAGTGAGTATATGGCTATATATGTATGAGTATGAATACATAAATGACTATATATATATATATATATATATATATATATATATTCATATATATGATCTTACAATTATGCATACATACATACATAAATGCATATATATGTATATATTATGAGGATGAATATATATATACACAACACACACACACACACACACACATATATATAATATATATATATATATATATATATATATATATATACGTGTGTAGTGTATACGTAAGCTAGACTGACTTTATCGCCATGACTTCTTTATAGATGCCTGTAGTCTTTTTATTTCTTTAAGTTTGTTTTTTTCATAAGTTTCAGCCTTTTTTAACTTTATTTTTCTTTCTAGTCGTTTTTTTTTAAAAAGAAAACTTGCATATTTATAAACAGATGTTTAAAGAAAACACAACAGTTGAAATGAAAGAGGAGGAAACATATTGCCTTGTGATATTGCAAAGCCATGTTGATCTTAGACAAACCAGAAACAGTTGTAGGACCGATCCCAACAATACTATACTTACACCAATTAGTATTTAGCCACCAACAACAATTTTACTTACTTTTGGCTTTGGCGAGCTGCTTGATTCCAAAATTGGAAGTGCTCGTTGTTTGATAGTTTATATATATATATATAAAGTTTGAGACCAACCGTCTACAGCATGAGCAGTTGAAACGAGATATTTGCAAGAATGAAAAAGTAGACAACCAAGGGCTTCAAATCGGTCTACTTTGTGACCAGTGTGGAAGGCTGGTCTAATCAGTCACCAATCGGTGGGATGGACTAATAAATACCCTTGGGAGTTGGCGAAATTCGAAGTGCTCGTTGTTTGATCTGCAGACTTTGCATCTTGCACCTATCCAGGAACACAGTGTGGCTCTCGCAACCATGGACACGATCTCACTATGCCAAGTGCAGGAGGGGGTGCCGGGAGAGCGGATACCACTATGCACCGCATTGACGGACCTAACGAAGGCATCCGGCCTGGCCACCCGAAGTGTTTGCAGTCACTGCACCAGAGATTGCAGAGATTGCCATTCAAAAGTTGTACCGCTCAACCACTCACGCAGTTGCAGATATAAAAAAAAAGAAAACAAAATACCAAAAAATGGACTCTACGCCATCGTCAATAGTAGACAGAAGGATGTCAACCATATATACATACATACATACATATATAGATAGATAGATAGATAGATAGATACAGATAGAGAGATATATATATATATATAGAGAGAGGACACACACACACGCACACTGACACAAACAGACAGACGGAAAGAGAGAGACAGAGACAGACAGAGACAGATAGCTCGTTGTTTGAAGGTTTATATATATATATATAGTGAGACAGACAGACAGACAGACAGACGATTAAAATCGAATGGTTTAAAATATCCTTATAGGCATATTTTAAACGATTTATTTTAAACCATTCGATTTTAATCGTCTATGTGGTCTTTATATTGAGTACTTTTTAATCGATTTTAGTGAAAAAATGCAGAAGTGAATGGGGTTTTATAATTTATTTATTTAGTGGATTTTTATTGTCACTGCGATATATATATATATATATATATATATATATATATATATATATATATATATATATATAGTCATCTACAGACACGTGTTTCGACTTATCAAGTCTCTTCAGTGTGGGTAAAAATGTGTAAGCTACCTACATCTGTATGTATGTAAAGGGCACCATAGAGTGCTCCATCCCTTTTATAGAAGAGCGTTGCTATATATATATATATTCAATATACCAAACTTATTAGTAAATCCTCGCGGTGAGAAAAAAAAACAGTAAATAGTTTGATTGTAAAAATATACTACCAAACATCAATCGGATGGAAAAAAATTTTTGGAAAAAAGAAAGACCAAGATATTCGTACCAACAAAAATAATCTATTGGTACAATATTTTGGCCAAAAGAAAAAAACAATTTAAAATGATAGGTTCGTCTGACTCATTAGATTTTTCTTTATATATATATATATATATATATATATATATAATACGATACATTAAAAATTAGAATAATCAGATATACCAACAAAGAAGCATACGTAAACTCCACAACATATATATATATATATATATATATATGTATGTGTGTGTGTGTGTGTGTGTGTGTGTGTGTCGAGTGTCTCTATAAACACTTCATAGCATACATCGTACATGCAGAAAAACTCTTACTATACAAAAATGTAAATATAAATGCGGTGTTTAATTAAACACAATAAAAAAAATCTAAAATTCTTTGGATATATGTTTAATATAACTTTTCTTTCTTTTAAGGTAAGGACATTTCTTATCAAATTCTCGGTAATGTACAATTTTTACTTAATTATATCTACATATATAAAGGAGTCTGCCTTGGTATGTACGTGTCGACTTATACAGAAAAGAGATGCTATTGAGCATTAAAATCGTGCATGCACTTTAATATGTTAACAATAAGGAAAGATACAAAAGTTATTTTTTTTATTTTTACTGATTAAATGATATAATTCAATAATTAAAAATCAGTCGTTTTTATGGAACTCTTCATAGTTATTCATAAGTAAGTACAAAAAGTAGTTCCTCTTAAGCCCCGCCATCTTTAGATATCACACAGATTCCATGAGAAATATTTGAATCTAAAATTTCGAAAATTCTTCTTTTGTATAAATTCCTAATTTTTTGAAGAAGTAAAAAAGAAAATTCATGAAAATGTTTGAAATCCAGGAGGTGCCTTTTTTAAAGTATTATTTCAAATATAAACCAAAAAGGAAAGAAAGAAATTGTAATACGAAAAATTTTCCTTTTTTTTATTTTTAGCTTCTTTTATTATATAAGTAAGGATACATTTTTATTTCTTATATACTTTTCATTGTACCTACGTATTAAGTTTTATATATATTGGTGACCATAATGATGGGACGTATTTTAAGTGCTATTTTCTCAGATTACAAAAGCGACACAGAGTACTGAGTATATTTATTACATAACTGATACACAGGAGTTTTACATGTAATCTTAGATTTGAATATTATGTCTTTGAGATGGTCGCCATCATGACAAAAACATTCGAGAGCTCGATTTCTCATATCACGTAAAGTGTGGTTTAGCATATCAACTGGAATAGCTGTTATCTCTCACGGATGCTTTCTTTCAGTTCGCTGTGTGCGGGCCTGCCTGCCTATACCCGATCTTTCTGGTAAACTCCTGTGTATCGGTTATGTAATAAATATACTTAGTACTATGTGTTGTTTTTTTCTAATCTGAGAAAATTCAAAATGTGTCCCATCATTATGGTTCACTCCATATATATATATCTTAAAATGGTACACAGTAATAACCTACTCGAGTTTCACCATAAGGATCTTCAGGGTTAAATTCACTGAATTAATCAAGATATTGAATAATTACAGCCGATTTCACGTGTCTGTTTTTTGGCAATGACGGTTAGTGACAGATTCGCAATCAAAGAACGCCGGGTCTAAAATTTGAAAGTGAGCAGAAGTGATATTTTTCCAAAGGATCAAATATATATATATATTGGCAGCATTTTTTCTTTTAAACATGTTTTGTTAAACTCTACTGACAATTCTTGTCGGACGAGTTTTGTTCGATCCTTTCTAACTGTCTGGCCATCTTTTTAATATCTGGGTGGAATTGATGTAGCAATCCACCAAAGGTTTTTCACGAGCGCTTTCTACACGACTTGTACCATCATCAGGTGTTGAACTGGTGGAATGTTTCCGTAGTTTCGCTTTTAAAACAAGCAGTAGCAATCGGAATTAGTAGTAGGAGGGGCTCACAGGTTTCTTTAAAACAAACAAGCAGTAGAATTTGTAGGAGGGGGGGGCTCACTAGTTTGTAAGGAAGTGAGGGGAATGGTGGAAGGAGGATTGGCGGGAAATTATAAGCATTTGAGGACATGTTGATTGGTTTCAAAGTTTATCTTGTCTAAGGTGGGTTTGTTTTGTTTGATATATAAGGCTTCGAGTATTTGAAGTTGTGTTTTTTGGGGGAGGAGGGTTGTTGTTTTTTAAAACAACAAACAAAAACTTCAAATATTCGAAGCCTTATATATTAAACAAAACAAAGAATGAATGAAAGAAAAAACAAAATGAAAGAAATCCGATATGAAAGAAAGAAAGAAAGAAAAAAAAACAGTGAAAGAAAGTCAATATGAAAAAGAGAAAGGAAGAAAGAAACAAAAACAGGAAAGAAAGGAGAACGGACGAACAGAAGAAAAATAGAAAAATCAAAAGGAAAGAGAAAAATAAACAGCACCAAATGTTTTTTTTTGTTTTTTTTAAAGAAAAAAAGGAAATTAATACAGCTTTATTCATTTAAAAAATAAAATAAATAAAAGGTACAATGAAAAAAAAAAAAAGAAAGAAAGAAAGAAAGAAAGAAAGAAAGAAAGAAAGAAATAACAAAGTGAAATAAAGTCAAGTGAAAGAAAGACTGAAAACACGAATGAATGAAAGAAAAAAGAAAGAGAATCAAATTGAAAGAAAGTCATTATTAAAGAAAGACTAAAAAGACGAAAAAAGAAAATGTACCATGGGAATGATAGTTTGAATAAAGGAAAAAGAAAATATAGAAGACAAGAAAGAAATAAACAAACAAAAAAAACAAAAAAACAAAGAAAAAAGTATTAAAGAAAGTAAAAAAAATCGAAGAATGAATAAAAGAAAAACAAAATGAAAGAAAGCCGATATGAAAGAAAGAAAGAAAGAAAGAAGTGAAAGAAAGAAAGAAAGAAAGAAAGAAAGAAAGAAACTTGATATTAAAGAAAGACCAAAATAAAAATACGAAAGAATGAAAGAAACAAAAACAAAATGAAAGAAAGTCAATGTGAAAAAGAGAAAGAAAAAACAAACAAAAAAAAGGAAAGAAAAGAGAACGGACGAACAAAAAAAAAATAGAAAAATGAAGAAGAAAGAGAAATAGAAATAGACGAAAGCGAATGAATTAGAATGAAAGTGAAAAATAACAGCACTAAATTTTTTTGTTTTTTAAAGAAAAAGAGAAGGAATTTTTTATAGAAATTAATACAGCTTTATTCATTAAAAAAAAAATGTTAATAAATGGTACAATGAAAATGTGAGTTTGAATAAACGAAAAATAAAATATGGAAGACAAGAACGAAAGAAAAACAAAAGACGAGGGAACAATAAATATCCACGAAAAAGCAGAACGCGAATATAATCTTTTATAATAATGCTATGTCGTGTTACCATATTCCCATGACACCAAGCCTCGTTTTCATCTCTAACATTGTGACTAAAACGCCAATCGTGACTCATAAACCAAAACGCCATTTTCCATCGGGATAAAAGCGGCTTACGTCAGGTATATTTTAATATATTAATCTCGCTTTTATGGATCAACAGGGATGGGTCCGGGGGGAACAATTTTGATAGGAGACGTCTCGGGTTCGGCTTAGCAATGTCGGTGATTCATCGCACGAGACAGTTGATTAAACACTTTTAAAGATCTATTTTTCCCTGTGACATATGGTGGTTAATGCCAACGGGATGAACCCGCAAATCCCTTTTTCAATGCATTCCTCAAGTCGAACTATTTGCATTGCATTCTCATCGTAAGATATGCCAGGGTAATATATAAGGCCTGTCAGATGGCGGATGAACATCCCTTGCGGGGGTCAACAGTCATCTAGCAGACTCATTTCCTGAATATAAACCATTTTGATAAATCATCTATCTAGAACAGTGATTTTCAGTCGGAGTCCACATGGACCCCCAAGATCCACGTAACGTTACTGGGAGTCAACACACATATGCTAGGGAAAGATATAAGGCCTCTCATATAGCGGATGGACCTCCCTTGCGGGGTCAACATTCATCTAGCACACACATTCCGTAGACACCAACCATTTTGATAAATTATCTACCTGGGAAAGAGGTTCTCAACCGGGGTGCACATGGATCTCAAGGATCCACGTAACATTACTGGGAGTCCACACACATATTCCAGGCTCAAATCCTGAATGTGGTAATTGCATTTCACTAATACCCTTGGGAAAGGTATGAATCTTACTCTCCCTCCAGCAATGGGTAAATAGCAGGGCAGACTGGGCTCTTTAACCTTGGTTAGGCAACCGGTCTAGGAGAAGGAAAACTCTGAATTCAAACCTGTTGAACTCCGCTTAAGAAATTGACCTTGTGTCACATCCTGCTCGTGCGGAGGGGTTGGTAAATATATATAAGGTTTCTTATATAGCGGATGAACCTCCCTTTTTGGGTCAGCAGTCATCTAGCAGACTCATTTCGTGGATACCAAACATTTTGTTAAATCATCAATCTCGGACAGTGATTCTCAACCGGGGTCCACATGGACCCCCAGGATCCACGTAACATTACTGGGAGTCAACACGAATATGCCAGGGTAAGATATAAGGCCTGTCAGATGGCGGATAAACATCCCTTGCGGGGTCAACAGTCATCTAGCAGAATCATTTCGTAGACACCAACCATTTTGATAATCATCTATCTTGGACAGTGATTTTCAACCGGGGTCCACAAGGACTCCCAGGATCCACGTAACATTACTGGGAGTCCACACACATATGCCAGGCTAAGATATAAGGCTTCTTATATAGCTGATGGACCTCCCTTGCGGGGTCAACATTCATCTAGCACACACATTCCGTAGACACCAACCATTTTGATAATCATCTATCTGGGAAAGAGGTTCTCAACCGGGGTTCACATGGACCTTCAGGATCCACATAGCATTACTGGGAGTCCATGCAGATATGCCAGGCTAAGATATAAGGCCTGTCAGATGGCGGATTAACCTCCCTTGCGGGGGTCAACAGTCATCTAGCAGACTCATTCCGTGGATATCAACCATTTTGATAAATCTAGACAGTGATTCTCAACCGGTCAAACGCAAAAAATATTCTGGGACTTTGAGATAAAGACGGATCACCCTATCAAAGCCAGGAGACCAGACCTATTGTTGATTAACAAAAAAAAAAGGTTGGGAACCCCTGATCTAGCACACACATTTCATAGATACCAAGCAGTTTGATAAATCATGTATCTAGGACAGAGATTCTCAACCGGTCACCCTGGTGGTTCATGGAACATTACTGGGGATCCACTCACAAAAAATACCGAATTTGGTAGACTATGAACCCAGGGGCTTAAATTTGTACCATAATCAACCGGACAGACGTTATTGGAACTAGTACAAAATTTTAAACAAAACACCCTCCGGGCGATGTAAAAATAATTTTTGAAACATATTGCCTGCGGGGTGGGAGTAAAATAAATCAATGTCAGCGAGTTTGCACCCTAAGTAAGTAAAATCAAATTCATTAAAGGATTAAAAAATAAAACAATTTGAAATGTAAACTTTAAATATATATTAAAATAAAACAAACTATATATAGATATATAATACCAGTCATGCATTTATTAAAACTTGTTTTAAAAAAACAATGAGGTCTGTCTAATGTTGCATGTTCAAATTTTGAGTGTATTTATTCTATGTTATGACGATGACGATTTTGGGTAATGTGACGTAAGCAGTGACATAATTTTTGTTACAGACAAAAACCGGAAGCGAATCTCCATTATTAATAGGATATAAAATGAAGTCCAATGTATATATTTTTAATTTCTCAACGGGGATTAATACTTTTAATAAAAATGAAACTCTAGGAAAAACATAACTTAATA
>CM042175.1:51985738-51988238 GCA_023376005.1 Doryteuthis pealeii | reverse complement strand
TTTACAAATATCAGATTTTTCCCTTGAGGGAACCCCAGCCCCTCAGCATATATGTCCGGTACCTAAACTTTGATACCCCCCTGTCGGATCTGGGGTTATCAGGTGGTTTTTAATTGATTTTTAAATTTCAGTTTTCATTGATGTTAAAATGCCGCTGGGTACAGACTTTTATAACACCCTCTAATAAATCTCAAGCCTTTGTTTTATTATTTATTTTAATTTCTTTTTCAATGATTCGTACTTGATTCTTCCTCAGACATAATAAGTACTTAGTCGTTTGTATTCATCGAATTAAAAATGAATTATTCTAAAATAGTGAATTGTTTAATATTTTCATATAGTGCTCGCATTTTTTCCTCTGCTATGTATTGTGTCTTTGGTTATAATTATGAAGAGCATTCGTTTCTATTCTTATGTATTATCTTTCAAAATGACTTTTATCTTAAAAAAAAAATGAGAATCAAAAAGTAACGTTAAATAACGGACTATTTTATTTGATAAATCGGGTGTGTTTGTATTGTGGTCCATTAGTAGTGCTCTATGAATCTCACTTTGAGTTAAGATTTATTGGTTGGTTGGTTGGTTGGTTGGATTTTACGGCATGTTCGATCATTTTAAGCTGATGACGTTTTGTTTTATTCATTCTTGATAAGTACTCAATTTTTAAAAAATTCATTTATTCAAACCCATTTTTAACTGTTACTACCACTTCAGGTCAGAGTAGACCTGGGAGTAATGGTGATGAAGGGGTACTCCACATTAGATTAGATTTAAACGTAGTTATTCCCTCATATTTGAATATTTACTTACTTACTGGAGTAGCTTATTTTTCTTACTTTCTTCTATAGTCTGTAGTTATCTTCATGTCTTCTAACTAACTGGTCTGTTTATTTTGTTATTTCCTATTATCTATTTTTATTTAGTTATTATTTTATTATTTTGTCTTTATTGAATTTTTAAGTTTCAAAAAATGTGTCTATCATGTCTGCAAATATGATCTCAGGTGCTTTGGCATTGTCCCTTCCAGCTGGGAAAATTTGGCTCAAGACCGCCCTCGGTGGCGGCAGAATCTCCATAGAGGCCTGTACATGTCAGAATTCACCCTGATACAACATCATGAAGCTAAGAGGTCCATAAGAAAGCAACGGCAACAAAGCATCGGAACATCATCATCTACAGGGACAACCTACAAATTCAAAATCTGTGGTCGAGAATGTTTCTCAAACATAGGACTTCATAGTCACAGGAGGCGCTGCAACCTCAGGGGCACACAAAAACTTTTATCATAGTCTTTCGAGACTGAATTGCCAATGAATGATTTTGTCTTTATTGAATTTTTAACTTTCAAAAAATGTATGCTAGTCTTTTTAAGTGACTTATTAAGAATTTGTTTTAATGCCTACATTTGGATATGAATTCTGATTGTTTTTTTAAGCAGGTTATTTTGCTCTAGGAGGGTGAATCTCGACTTTATCTAGTCTTTTCGTACAAAATGAACAAAAATCTTTAATCTATCTCCCATGTTTAGTATTAGTAAAAATTCAGATCAGTGATAAACCGCATTTAATTATATCATAATATTTCATTTACTTTTATTAATTAAGATTTTGGATGTTTTTTTTTTAGAAGCATTGTTGAATAAAGTATATATTAGTATTATCTGCATTATTCGGACTATTGTCCTCATCTTCATTGTAATTTGTACAACGTTTCGGCCGATATTCCCTCCGGCCCTCTTCAGGTATTTCTTGTCGGACTCGGGACCTTCTTTTCGAACTCGGGAACTTTCTTGTCGTAATTGGACACCTGGCCTAGTGGATAAGGTAGTTAGGTTAAGACAGTTCTAAGTGACAGTTATCTTTGGATTGCGGGTTCAATCCTGAGTAGAGGCAGTAACATAGAAAAATAATTAACACAACTCCTACCCCAGCTATGGTTAGCAACAGGATACCCCCGTGGACTTAATAAAATGTTAGGTTCAAAGTTCCATGATGGCTCCCGATTACGACAAGAAAGTTCCCGAGTTCGAAAAGAAGGTTCCCGAGTCAAAGAAGGTTCCCGAGTCCGACAAGAAATACCTGAAGAAGGCCGGAGGGCATATCGGCCGAAACTTTCTACAAATAACAATGAAGATGAGGACAATAGTCCGAATAACGCAGATAATACTAATCATCAGGCCTCATCTCAAATATTCAGAGAAAAAGTATATATAATTTATATTTTTGCTTGAAGGCAATTACAATGCATATATCGCATAAAATTCGATAATTATAGAAAATAATCATGACAAGTGAATCTTGACAAAGGATTGTTCGGTGTGTAGAACATCGTACAGACTGTTTCAACTTTTTTAGTCTCATCAGCGATGTATACTAACGATTTCCCTCCGACAGAAATCGAAACCGGTAGAGGCGTATCAGTATAATTGACAGGTTAATTTCGCAAGGATTGTCCGGTGCATATCGTGGCCGAAGCAGTAGAGTCTCTGACTATGCCTCTG
>CM042175.1:51978238-51980738 GCA_023376005.1 Doryteuthis pealeii | reverse complement strand
CTCACTGCTTACGTCACAATGTTTAAACACAATAAAGATGAGGACAACTGTCCGATATATATATATATATATATATATATATATATATATATATATATATATATATATATAATTATATATATATATATATATATATATATTTTATATAATATGATATATATATTATATATATATATATATATATATATATATATATATATAATTGTTCTATATGATATATATATATATATGATATGATATAAAATACATAAATTATGATGTAGAATATTTTCCTTTTAACAGCACTGTGTTTTCATATCCTTTTATCGATACTAGATAGTGAGGAAGTCTATCCCCTTTTTCACTAGCGCTAGACCAACGAGATTGTTTTGGCGTTTGAGGTGGAGCGCCGCACCTACCATCAGCTCCTCACTTTACCGCACAGATCCCTGTGCTACTCATACGCTGAATTGCCGAGGGTCGGTATCGAATCAGGAACTCTGTGGTTCCTAGCAGGACGCTCTATCGACTGAGCTAAACCGGTCTTAGAAATCGATATATAATCATTATTATTATCATTATGTAGTAGTAGTAGTAGTAGTAGTATTGGTAGTAGTAGTAGATAATATGAATGCTTTATTTATATTCCCAACCCTATTGCCCTTATGGCAAACCCCAACCCCTTTTTATCATATGGGTGCTAGAAGGCGGTGGCTGCGGGTCTACATGTCCTGGGAATGACGTTAAACTCTATTTGATGGTGAGGTTTCAGTTCTGGAGGTTTGGGGAATGTGGAGCACCCCTTCATCACCATTGCTCCCTGGTCCACTCTGACCCGGAGTGGTAGTATCTGTTAGGGTCCCATCTATGGGTTAAATAGAAAAACATGAGTTGATAAACAAAATTGTATTATGCATTAAGAATGAATTTATTTCACAACTTTGTCGGCATTAAATGATCCACCGAGGTTGATATGCCGTAAAACAAACCAAACCAAACCAAACCTTTATTTATAAGTAGACAGTGTTCAATATTATGTATGTATATTTTATATTTGAGTTAGGGTAGCGTAGACACGGAGTCAACGGCGCCTGGCTGCTATGCGATCTTCAGATCTAGGGCCTGAAGATCCATAGCCGCATCCCCTTTGCTACGCCGATAACCGTTTGGTTACGAACGCCTCAATACGAAAAGAGGAAGAAAAAGATTTTAATAATTGCGCATCTCAAATCAACAGACAGACAAGCTTGTTTTGAATTTGTATCGTGTTTGTAACAATCGGTTGAATTTTGGAAAAAAGAAGAAAAAAGAAAAAGGCGGGGATTTGTTGTGATTAACAGACGTCGATCTCGTGACTTCCGCCGTCAATCGATGAAAACGAGAATTGATGCGCTCGTTGCTTAGCAACAACAAATAACCTTCTCTTCCTTTTAGAGTGCCAAGAATTTTACGATTCTATCAAAATGGCGGTCGTTGTCAACGTAATACTAATTCCTTACATTTTCATAGTTTCCTCCGGACATACATACACACAAACTGCCCTTTATATATATAGAGATGGGCTCAAGTATTCCTATTCAATACAAATAATTGGTAGATAATTATATAGTTTAATACTTAAAACTATATAATTATGTACCAATTATTTGTATTGAATAGGAATACTTGAGCCCATCTATCTATAAATAAAGGGCAGTTTGTGTGTATGTATGTCCGGGGAAACTATGAAATTTAACAATTAACGACAAAATTGTTACGATTTTTGTGGCTATCCTTTAGGCTTCAAGCGAGAGCGCTTGTCCATCGGAGATCCTTTGTGTTAAGCAGAGCGCGATCCTTTGTGTCACCAAATACGATTCGTAACACAATAGGTGTGTAGTGGAAAACACCTGCAGAATAGTTATAGAGTGAACAGGATATCCGGAACTATAAATATATACCCACGTGATAAGAGACTCGATATAGTCCGAGCACGATTAATTTGCGACTTCAGAGGTTACGTGTTTGACTTGGGGGGGTAGAATTAGCGATTCACAAAGTTTCCAGTCCGACAGCCCACGAATCCCTGCCCCTGTCCCTGTCCCTAGGGCCAGTCGTCCGAGAGTAATAAAACTGATACAATTTTTAAAATAAATTAGTGTCTGTTTCTTACCCACCACAAAGCCGGTCAACGACCCCTCACTCCTTCGTATTTCTGAAATTTAGTGAGTTCGATTCTCACTGGGTGCCTATGTATCTGGTTTTGTTCTACGGTATACCCAACTATTTTACCCATAGCTGGGGGAAGGAATGATGTTTTATGTCAGTTCAATGTCGCCAATGTCATGGTACGTAACATGTGCAATAAGTGTATTGTGCAGAGGAGTTGTAGAGTATACAGGATATCCGGAATCATAAATAAAACACTCCGGAGGCGCGTGGTCTAATGGTTAGAGTCATAGGAAATGGACTCGTCGACCCGAGTTCAATTCCTGGACGAAGCTGTTTTAATTTCACATAGTGCTAATACCTTTGGGAAAGG
>CM042175.1:51973238-51975738 GCA_023376005.1 Doryteuthis pealeii | reverse complement strand
CGGCATGTCAACCCTCTCCCAGACTCAATCAATACAGATTCACGAAACGGTACCCAGATCCGTGTACCATTTTCAAATCCAAAACTGCAATCCCCAAGGAGGTGTGATGTTGATCTTCAGCGCTATCCAACAACTTCTGTGACACTATCGTTGCTAAACTGTATTTTTTTGCCTTTCCTTTGGACTACAAAGGCAATGTAGAGAGGGAGAACCTGCTGCTTGGGTGACAGTTCATCCTTCATATCAATCCAACCAGGCTACGTGGTTCCACAGGATATGACACAAGGTCAATTTAAAAAATACATTAATCATGCTCGCTATACTATTCGCCCGTAGCTGGGGGGGGGGGGGTGTTTGAAGATATAGATACATACATTTCCTAAAATCATTGGAATGAAGTGAAACGCAAACAGTCTCATCCAGAATTTGAAGTCTGGTTGCCAATGTCTTTTCCTAAGCCAAGTGCACACCCATACATGTAATTTTTATTAAAATTGGACGTCATTTGAGTGAGGATTAAAAAATGATGTCAAATATTTTGAGGGCAGGTCGGTAGAGCGTTCGGCTAGAAACCACAAGGTTCTTGGTTCGATACCGACCCTCGCCAACTCAGCGTATGAGTAGCACAGAGATCTGTGCGGTAAAGTAAAGAGCTGATGGTAGGTGTGGCGCTCCACCTCAGATGCTAAGATGATCTCCTTGGTCTAGCGCAAGTGAAAAGGGGATAGACTCCCTCGCTGACTGGCTGATACCGACATTAGGCCGCCCCGACGACTTTACTTTTACTTATATATATATATATATATATATCTTATTATAATGGAGATTGTGTGTTTTTCTGTCTGTAACCGAAACTATATTACTACACAAGTCACAATTCCCTTCGTTATTTACATCACATTCTCCATGATTTTATTTATATTTAAACCTCAATTATTAATAAAATTGCTTCACCTTTTTATTAGTATTGTCCATATCTACATACAATTAACATGCAATTGTATTTATATATACAACAAATAGCGGTTTACAGTGTGAATGGGAAGGCTAATTTGCATATTGATATTAAAAATGTGATTTTATTAAATATGTGCTTAGTATTATTGATTTCTAACTGTTTGGTTTTATTTTAATGAATATAAGCAAAAATCTCTCCAATTAATCTTAAATGAAATCCATTAACAAGAAAAAATAAGTGTCATTTTATTCTTTATTTCCTAATTTAACTAAATAGTTAAATAAGTAAAATTCAGCAATGAAAGACGGGAATGATGGAAGAGGAAGTTTCATTTCTATTTTTCTATTATACCCCCACTCTGTTACATATTTTTTTATCTGCCTTCTTATTAGACTTTCTAATTTAATACGATATTTCATTACATTAAAACTTAAATACTTGCACCTGGAGGGTGCATATATTTGCTAGTATAAGTAAAGAAATAACAAAAGACAAAAGCTCCCTGAAATAGACTATAAAGCTAAATCTCTAAGTCTTTTGTTATTTCTTTACTTATATATTTGCTCTGTGACTCTAACATTAAGAGCACACATTGAGCTCTCAAACTGCGACAGGTTGTTTAAAAAAAAAACTCCTATGTCGTAAGGAAGATTTCATCTCTGGACTTTTGGATTTATTATATATATATATATATATATATATATATATATAAAGATAAAAAGTGACTTACCAGTGAATATGGGCACGATGGTTGGGAGGTGCAAAATTCAGGGGTTAAGTCAGCGATATAACAAATACAAAGCGCTCAATACGAAGTAGAGCAAATTTATCATAAAATGGGTACAAGAGATAACCTACTCGAGTTTCACCATAAGGATCTTCAGGGTTAAATCCACTGAATTAATCGAGGTACTGATTAATTGCAGTCGATCACACGTGTGTGTTCATTGTATTCGAGACCATGAACACACACGTGTGATCGACTGCAATTAATCAGTACCTCGATTAATTCAGTGGATTTAACCCTGAAGATCCTTATGGTGAAACTCGAGTTGGTTATCTCTTGTACCCATTTTATTAATAATAATAATAATATATATATATATAATATATATAATATATATATATATATATATATATATGAAAGTAAAATGGAAGTGAATCCGACAGTATGTATAGAAAGTTTTTAGAAAAAACAAAAACAAAAGATGTTATAAGTTTGCTGACAGATCTGTTTCGACCTTTTAATAAAGCGGATTTTTTCAAAGCAAATATATTTATTTATATATTTATATAAACCGAATTAAACACCAAAAATTGAAGCTGGCTATTAGAAAGGTTAATTTTCAGCCCAGCAACATTCAAATAGAGAAGTTCCAACATGTAGTTTATGTGGAAAAGTATGTCTATCCAGGGCTGGCCTGGTGAGTCATCTGAGAAAACACAAGGATTCAGTGTCAAATGTTACTGACACCCAACTATGATGCAAAAAAAAAAACAGGAAATGGTCTTACTCGAACACGAGTTGACAGCCATTATTAC
>CM042175.1:51958238-51960738 GCA_023376005.1 Doryteuthis pealeii | reverse complement strand
TATATATATATATATATATATATATATATATACGTTAATGTATGAGTAGTGGCTTATCGGTGGGTACGAGTACGATCGTTGGAAGCGCACAGTATCCAGGGGTTAACACTGAGAAAAAACAAATACAAAGTGCTCAATACAATGTAGAGCATAAATTTATTTATAAAATTGATGAAACTCGAGTAGGTTACTTTTATCCCTTTTATAAATATATAGATATATATGTGTGTGTGTGTGTGGTTGTGTGTGTGTGTGGGTGTGTGTGTGTGTGAAGAAAAAAGTGGAAGTGAATCCGACAGTATGTAATATTGTAAAAACTGTAAGAACACAAGGTTCATAAACGAATGATGTTTATTACTCCTACGCTGCAGTGTTTCGGTCTGGTTAGATAGACCTTCAACGAAAGCCCTGATGAAGGTTTATCTAAACAGACCGAAACACTACAGCGTAGGCGTAATAAACATCATTCGTTTATGAAACTTCCATTTTTACAATATTACACACACACACACAATATATATATATATATATATATATATGTGTGTGTGTGTGTGTGTGTGTGTGTGTGTGTGTGTGTGTGTGTGTGTGAAGAGAAAAGTAGACAAACACGAGATTTTATACTGGATAGAAGTTCATTATCATATCTAAACAACAACACAACACAAAACAACAAATAAATAATATATAGATAAACAAACACACTAATAACAAAATCCACTATACCATTTCCTACTCAGAAATATCTGAAGAAGGCCGGGGGACACATAGGTCGCAACATTGTACAGATAACAATAAAGATGAGGACAATAGTCCGAATAATCCAAATAATGCTAATTATCATGCCTCATCTAAAAAATTCAGAAATAGTATAGATAACAATGAAGATGAGGACAATAGTCCGAATAATCCAAATAATCCTAATTATCAAGCCTCGTCTCACAAATTCAGAGAAATAGTGTAGATAACAATAAAGATGAGGACAATAGTCCGAATAATCCAAATAATACAAATTATCAAACCTCATCTAAAGATTTCAGAGAAATAGTGTAGATAACAATAAAGATGAGGACAATAGTCCAAATAATACAAATAATACTAATTATCAAGCCTCATCTCAAAAATTCAGAGAAATAGTGTAGATAACAATAAAGATGAGGACAATAGTCCAAATAATCCAAATAATACTAATTATCAAGCCTTATCTAAAAAATTCAGAGAAATAGTGTAGATAACAATAAAGATGAGGACAATAGTCCGAATAATCCAAATAATACAAATTATCAAACCTCATCTAAAGATTTCAGAGAAATAGTGTAGATAACAATAAAAGATGAGGACAATAGTCCAAATAATCCAAATAATACTAATTATCAAGCCTTATCTAAAAATTCAGAGAAATAGTGTAGATAACAATAAAGATGAGGACAATAGTCCGAATAATCCAAATAATACAAATTATCAAACCTCATCTAAAGATTCAGAGAAATAGTGTAGATAACAATAAAGATGAGGACAATAGTCCAAATAATCCAAAATAATACTAATTATCAAGCCTCATCTAAAAAATTCAGAGAAATAGTATAGATAACAATAAAGATGAGGACAATAGTCCAAATAATACAAATAATTCTAATTATCATGCCTCATCTAAAAAAAAATTAGAGAAATAGTATATATAACAATGAAGATGAGGACAATAGTCCGAATAATCCAAATAATCCTAATTATCAAGCCTCATCTCACAAATTCAGAGAAATGGTGTAGATAACAATAAAGATGAGGACAATAGTCCAATTAATCCAAATAATACTAATTATCAAGCCTTGTCTCAAAAATTCAGAGAAATAGTGTAAATAACAATAAAGATGGGGACAATAGTCCGAATAATCCAAATAATCCAAATTATCAAGTCTCATCTTAAAAATTCAGAGAAATGGTGTAGCTTAACACCTGTACCCCAGCTATGGTTAGCGGAATGAGAACAGGATATTCCCATGGACTGAATAAAGGGTTAGGTTCAAAGTTCCATGATGGCTTCCGATTATCACAAGAAGGTTCCTGAGTCCGAGAATGTTCCCGAGTACGACAAGAAATACCTGAAGAAGACCGGAGGGCATATCGGCCGAAACGTTGTACAAAGAACAATAAATATGAGGACAATCGTCCGAATAATCCAAATAATACTAATTATCAAGCCTCATCGTAAAAATTCAGAGAAATAGTGCAGATAACAAAAGAGATGAGGACAATAGTCCGAATAATCCAAATAATACTAATTATCATGCCTCATCGCAAAAATTCAGAGAAATAGTGCAGATAACAATAAAGATGAGGACAATAGTCCGAATAATCCAAATAACACTAATTATCATGCCTCATCGTAAAAATTCAGAGAAATAGTGCAGATAACAATAAAGATGAGGACAATAGTCCGAATAATCCAAATAATACAAATTATCAGGCCTCATATAAAAAATTTAGAGAAATAGTGTAGATAACA
>CM042175.1:51918238-51953238 GCA_023376005.1 Doryteuthis pealeii | reverse complement strand
TCAGAAAGTCATGGAGACCTGAGGAGACTTGCTGTCACTCAGACATTCAGTGAAAGACCATCAGCTAATGCTGATGTGAAAACTCAAAAAGGAAAAAAATAATATAATAATAATAATAATAATATGACTATGCGGTGACAGAGATGAGACTGTAACCATGTATTAGCGAATGTAGCAAAACTAGCACAACGGAATACAAAGCTAGACATGACTGGGTTGGGAAAGATGATCCATTAATATGCAAAAAAAATTAAAACTTTGACCATACAACAAAATGGTATATGTATAAACCAGAATCTGTTCTTGAGACCGAAACGCATTATAAATCCTCTGGACTTTGAAATAAAAACGGATCTTACCAGCAAAGAAGACCAGACGTAGTGTTGATTAATAACAAAAGAAAAGAACTTGTCAACTGGTGGATTTTGCAGTTCCAGCAGATCACAGGGTGAACTAAAGGAAATGAAAAAATGGACAAATATATGACCTTGCCAGAGAACTGAAAAAGTTATGGAATATGAAAGTGAAAGTGATACCAATTGTAGTTGGTGCACTTGGAACAGTCGCAAAAGGATTGGAAAAGGGTTTGGAAAGTCTGGAAATCAGAGGAAGGATTTAAACCATTCAGGACACTGCACTGCTGCAATCTGCCAAATATTCAGAAGAGTCCTGGAAGACCTGAGGAGACTTGCTGTCACTCAGACTCCAGTGAAATACATCAGCTAACACTGGTGTGAAAACCAAAAGGAGTGAATAATAAAATAAATAATAATATAATAATAATAATAATAATAATACTCAAGAGAGTCCTGGTGACCTTAGAAGACTTGTTGTCATTCAGACTAATGAAAGACACCAGCTAACGCTTGATGTAAAAAGTAACTAGGAGTGAATAATAATAATATAATATATAATTAATAATAATAATATATAATAATAATAATAATATAATAATAATTTGCTTGTGCAGTTTTATTGGGTTCATGTATTCCAAAATAATCTGACTCTAGAATTATTAAAACATGAAGCATTTTGAATTTGGTAAAAACAGACTGGCAGCGTTTCGTTTCTAACTTTCCTTCCGCGCACACGATTACGCCTCCACTAAAGAAACGAGCAGTCTTTTCCTGGGATTCTAATCAATTGCGGTGATTTCAGCAAAATTGTTCCTGGTGTTCCTTTGTGTATTATTGATAGAACGAGACAGACATACAGATGAGACAGACAGACAGATGGAGGCAGAGACAGAGACAGAGACAGATGTGAAAAGGCTGATAGAGATATGTGAACAATGAATAGATAGATAGATAGATAGATAGATAGTAGAATGAAAGTAAGATAATGATAGATATATACACATAGATAGATAGATAGATAGAATATAGATAAATAGATAGATAGTATAGAATGAAGTAAGTAAATTGATAGATAGATTAGATAGATAGATAGATATGATAGATAGAATAGATAGATAGATAGATAGATAGAAATGATAGAATAGATGAAGTAAGATAGATGAATAGATAGAAGATAGATAGATCGGATAGAATAGATGAAAGTAAGATGGGAATTAATAAGATAGAAAAATAGATTGATAGATGATACAATACAGGATAGATAGATAGATAGATAGATGATAGAATAGAAAGACAGAACAGACAGATAGATTAGAATAGAAAGAAAGGATAGATTGATAAATATAGTAGGAAATAAAGAAAGAATAATCAAGATATTATATATATATATATATATATATATATATATATATATATAATATATATATATATAAGAGAGAGAGGAGAGAGAGAGAGGGGAAGACTTTCTTTGGAATTTCTTATTTTCATTACTACATGATATTTCTCTCTCTCTCTCTCTTCTCTCTCTCTCTCTCTCTCTCTCTCTCTCTCTCTCTTCTTCTCCTTCCTCTCCTCCTCATCTCTCTCTTTTCCCTTCCTCTACCCCTCTCTTAAACAATCGGCTTTGTTTGAACGGATATCACACTTAATGCACATTGATTCGAACTGGTTTGCCCCCGTGCTTGATAAGATAAGCCAGAAGATATTCCCGCCCAACACCCGCCCACACACCCCCACCCCCACACCTCGTCAAGTGTAACGCTCGCATCAAAAGCTCAATAGTCTCGAACCAGTGGCGCAAGGAGACGCGCACAGATCTCATAAAATGTTGGTTTCAGTTTCCAAAATTTCTTCAAACTAGTATCCCCATTTTTGTTGTTTTGGTCTTTCGATCGACCTGTTTTTCTGGCCTTTTGCTTGTTGACGGAAATTCTGAAATCATCTCACGTCCTAAAGAGATGGTCATATAAAGTGCGAAACCTTATAGCGTCGACATTATCAGAAGGAATAAACATTCATTTTTTGTAATATCCCGTGTTTGTCTAGATGTCTCCACATATTGTCAGAAAAAAAGAAAGAAAGAAAAAAAGGAAATGAAAGAAAAAGAAAAAGAAAGAAAGAAAGAAAAAAGAAAGAAAGAAAGAAATGTTGAAAGAAAGAAAGGAAAAGAAATTTAAGAAAGAAAAGAAAGAAAAAGAAAAAAGAAAGAAAAAGAAAGAAAGAAAGAAAATCAAAATGAAAGAAAGAAAGAAAAAAAAAAAGGAAGAGAGAAAGAAATATGAATGAAATAAATGAAAAGAGAATGAAACAAACAATCAAAGAAAAGAAAGAAAGAAAGAAAGAAAGAAAGAAAGAAAGACAGAAAGAAAATCAAAAAGAAAGAAAGAAAGAAAGAAAAAAGGAAGAGAGAATGAAAAATGAATGAAAGAAATGAAAAGAGAATGAAACAAACAAACAATCAAAGAAAAGAAAGAAAGAAAGAAAGAAAGAAAGAAAGAAAGAAAATCAAAGTGAAAGAAAAAAGTCAACATTAAGGAAAGAAACACTGAATGAATGAAATTAGATACAAAAGAAGGAAAATTAATAGGAAAGAAAGAAATGAAAAAGTGAAGAGAAACAGAATATGA
The DNA here is from genome assembly GCA_023376005.1 of Doryteuthis pealeii. NCBI lineage: Eukaryota > Metazoa > Mollusca > Cephalopoda > Myopsida > Loliginidae > Doryteuthis > Doryteuthis pealeii. The sequence goes on along the minus strand of CM042175.1, from coordinate 51,950,255 downwards.
ATCTAACTGAAACAAAAAGAAAAAAGAAAAAAAATGGGAAAAAAATAGGAATGAATAATAAAAACAAAGAAAGGAGAAACAAGTTTCTTTTTAATCTTTTAAAAGAAGGACCCCTCCCCCTCTCCCCCCCACACACAAAAATAGCTGTATCGTCCCGCGGCTAATTTAGTAAACTATACGACCATTTCGAAAAGAAAACGGCAGAAATATCTTTTTAAAAAGAAATAGACGTATAGGCAAAATCCCTTTAAAATAAAAAATAAAAATAAATAGATTAAATAAATAAATAAATAAAAGAATTTTTAAGTAAAAGATATAATAACGCCAACTATAGAATGCGAAAATGGAAATCCGAAATAATGTTTATTAAATAAAGGAAAGAAATAACGTACACAAAACGACGCCCGAATGACTACAAAGTAATAAAAGAAAATAAAGAAATGGATTAGTTTTGACGGTTTAAAAGGAAACTATTAGATTGCAGAGAAGCTCATCATTTCGTTCCTAGTTTCACTTTCACTTTCATTTCTACTTTCATTTTCACTTTCCCTTCAAAAGTGCATTAGAACAGCTGCTGCTGCGATTCAATTTGAGCCGAGCTTAGCCAACTTTCATCCCTCATCGCATACGAGAATCAGCGTTTCGGGGAGAACAGAAAATTGTAATTCAACTCACCGATCAGAATTCAGAGACATTGAGAGTTGATCTCCGGTGTGAATTTCTTGTTTATTTTTTGGTTGTATTTGTTTATTCAGGTTTAGTCTTATGTCTGCCATAGGGTGTTGGTCAGAAGATGAAAGTGAGTGAATGAATTATGAAAAATTGGGAAGGTATTGGTCAGAAAAACAGGAATTATGTTATGAAAATAGATAGATAGATAGACAGACAGATATTAACAGCCTGAGATAGATAGATAGATAGATAGATAGATAGATAGATAGATAGATATATTGATATGAACAGATTGCGACATATATACATAGATAGTATGAACATGCGGGGATATATTGGATATATAGATATATATGAATGTTGAAATATATATATATATATATATATATATATATGTATATATATATGTGTGTGTGTGTGTGTGTGTGTGTGTACAGACTAAGATAGATAGAGATAATAGATTGATAGATTGATAGGTACATACATGAATATGAAATGATGGAGTAGCTAGATAGCTAGATAGATAGATAGATAGATAGATAGATAGATAGAAGATATGAATTTATAGATAGATAGATAGATAGATAGATATAGATAAATAGATAAATATGAATATACTAAGATAAGATACATAGATAGATAGATAAAAAAATGACTGAGATAGATAGATAGATAGATAGATAGATAGATAGATATAGAATTAGATAGAATAGAGATAGATAGATAGATAGATAGATAGATAGATAGATATAGAAGACTAAGATAGATAGATAGATAGATAGATAGATATGATATACTAGATAGATAGATAGATAGATTGATGATAGATAGATAGATAGATAGATAGAATAGATAGATAGATAGATAGATAGATAGATAGATAGATAGATAGATAGATAGATAGATAATAATAGATAGATAGTAAGATAGATAGATAGATATAGAAGAAGATAGATAGATAGATAGATAGATAGATAGATAGATAGATAGATATACTGGAGGCAGACGCAGTTCAGGTTAAGCTACAAATAGGAAGGTGTAAAATAGGGATACCCAATTTTTCGTCTCTCTGCTAAGTTTTTTAAAAACAAATTAAAATTAATTAAATCTATTCTTTAAGATCAAACTTTTGTCTAAAATGATAAGTAGTAACATAATGACCATCATTAAAAAAAAGGAAAAATATCATTACATATGCAGTTTATTTTTAATAGATTAAAAACGATTTGTTTTGGTCAATTTCGACGCGATCCACCATTAACGCTTTTTTCAAGGGTTTTATGTGCTTGTTTACAATTTGAATGTAACATTCGCGATTGCAAAAAAAATTACTAAAAATCAGGTAATTATCCGATTTTTAATGAAATTTTCATTATTGATTTATCAATTAATGAATTTTATAATGCATCAGTTATTTTATTTCAAACTTTAATTTAGTATTTTTGCCATGAAAAATTAATGTATAAAATTCATTTAAAATATGAAAAGCCTGATGTTAAGTTTAAAATGTTATATTTTTAGATTCTAAAATAAATATCTATTTAATGCAAACCTTATTTTATTACTTAAAAGTATAATTTTTGAAGAAAAACTCGATTGAAAATGTAACCTCCCTTTTTAAGCAGAAAAAATATCGATGTATAATTTTTCTTTTATAAGATGATAGCCAATTAAATAATTATCGAAATGAGTAAAAAGAAATCTCCAAAAAATTAATTATTTATTATTTTTTAACATTTTATTTTTCGATTTACGGTACTTATTTTCTCATAGAAAAGCCACCGTAAAATTTATTTTGTTTCTATTCATAACTTCAGTCTTTTATCTCATTATTTATTCTGTAATTAGAAAACTATAAGACCAACTTGAAAAAAATGTTACGCCCCCAACATAAGGGGGGGGGGGCAAAAATAAGTGACCTGAAAAAAAATGAGAAAGTTTTGAAATAGAATAAGTAATGCAGTATAAAGATCATTCATTGATACATAAACACTGAAAATTTCATTAAAATCCGATAATTCCCTGATTTTTGGTAAATTATTTTTCAGGGTGGGGGGCTAAAGTCATTTTGTCAAAAACGCAATTTAATCTCATTTGGGTATCCCTAGATAAAAAGTCAACAGGAAATTTTAATAGGGTCAACAAAAAATAAATAAAAAATTCAGGACTAGAATCGGCTACCCGGAAGGGGGAAAGTTAGTCTCGCAGATCCATTATTACTGAATCCAAAGTTGGATCCTCGCAGGATTCTATTTAAAATACTATTGTAAGAAAACATTTGCGTTAATCCGGCCTATTGGGGCGTCAGAAAAAGTGTACAGTTAAAAGGCAAGATCTGGTGATAGTGAACGTGTATAGTTAAATGATTAAATTATTGGTTTGTAAGGGGAGATTTCTGAGGTCCGGTCTCATTTGCATATATATATATTATATATATTACCAAACCCTCCGCACGAACAGGATGTGACAACAAGGTCAATTTCTTAAGCGGTGTTTAGGCAGGTTTGAATTCAGAGTTTTCCTTCTCCCTATAGCCATGGTTAAAGAGCCCAGTCTGCCCTGCTATTTACCCATAGCTGGAAGGAGAATTGGATTCATACCCTTCCCAAGGGTATTAGCGCTATGTGAAACGCAAACAGCTTCGACGAGGAATTGTCTCATTTGCATATATGGAAAACTTATATCTATGGGGTTTGGTTGAAAGAGTACGCCTGCTCTACGAAACCAAAGTCTTTGAAAGAATTTGAAGGACGAATACGAGAATTTATTCCTGGCATTCCACAAGAGTTCCGGGGAGAATCAGTTGATGTGATTCCTGAGTGACTTGAGAGGCTGGAGGCTGGTGCCCATATAGAATTTAAAAAAACTCCATGTTATGTGTTATTCTCGTATTCATGTTTTGTAAAAAGAAAAAGATTCAGAAATAAATTATAAGATTTTTAAGATAGGGAGTTACTTTACAACCATTCTGTGGAATTTTAAATAGAACTCCATGATATGTGTTCTTGTATTCAGTTTTTTTTTGTAAAGATAATGATTCAGAAATAAATTATAAGATTTTTTTGACCAAGTAACCAATAAGCACCCCAGCTAGGAGCTGTTTTAAAAGGAATACATTTTGCTTTTCACCGTAAACTCCCAGTTGTTTGTTAACAAACGACAGACAAATTTTTTGCATTAGAATTTCACAGTAAGATTTTTTTAAATATTTTTTTTAATAAAAGAAAATACTTATTTCCTGTAGTTGTTAATTCAATAGAATTTTTTAAAAGTTTTAAAAACTTAAACGAACACACGTTTTTATATTAAAGACGCAATTTTATATTAAAATAGTTTTTATTTAATCAGAAAAGAAATGCAGATGTTTATTTAAATGAAAATAGTTTTTATTTAATCAGAAGAGAAATTCACATATATTTATTTAAAAGAATAGTTTTTATTTACAAAATATTTTTTATGTTTATTTAAATAAAAGGATGTTGGGACCAAGTAACCAATAAATAAGTATTTATTTTTATCAAAATCTAAAACTATTTTGGTATAAAACGTGCCTTTCGGTTGTAAATATACATGAACAAACTTTAAAAAAATTTTACAGTGAAATTCTAATGCAATAAAAAATCCTTACAACCACCATGTATATAAGTGAAACAAATCTGATAAAATTAAACGAATGAATACGTTACCAACGGGCACTTTGAAAATGGAAAAGGCTTTAATTTTTCAACTTACCTACAAAAAGAAAAAAGAAAAATACTTTGTTAGAAATATTAAAGAAATAATATACTCATTTAAGTTACATAGATCAATGGGTAAAGAGAAAAAAGATACAAGCGCTTTCGACCACGTCCATGATCGTCTTGAGTTAAAAATCACTTAGTAGAGAAAATGTCAGTTACCAAGAAATAAGTCGAAGAAAAATAGGTTCTGAAGAGTAATATCTCAAATCTTAAGGCTTCGCTTTTGATCAATGGGTAAAGAGAAAAAAATGTTCCTAAGCGCTTTCGACCACGTCCATGATCGTCTTGGGTTGAAAATCGCATTGGTGAGAAAATGTCAGTTACCAAGAAATAAATCGAAGAAAAATAAGTTCTGAAGAGAAATATTTCAAATCTTAAGGCTTCAGTTTTAATTAATGGTTAAAGAGAACAAAAATGTTCCCAAGCGCTTTCGACCACGTCCATGATCGTCTTGGGTTGAAAATCACTTATCAGGAAACTGTCAGTTACCAAGAAATAATCGAAGAAAAATAGGTTCAGAAGAGAAATACCTCAAATCTTAACGCTTCACTTTTGATTAATGGGTAAAGAGAAAAAATGTTCCGGAGCGTTTTCGACCACGTCTATGATCGCTTTGTTTGAAAATCGCACAGGAGAGAAAAATAGGCCCAGAAGAGAAAGAAGCTCAAATCTAAACGCTTTGCTTTTGATCAAGGAAAAAAAAAATAAATAAAAAAAAAAAAACGGTAAAAATGTTCCAAGCGCTTTCGACCACGTCCATGATCGTCTTGGGTTGAAATCGCAGTGGTGAAAAATGTCAGTTACCAAGAAATAAGTCGAAGGAAAACGGTTCAGAAGAGAAATATCTCAAAACTTAAGGTTTTACTTTTGATTAATGGTTAAAAGAAAAAAAATGTTCCCAAGCGCTTTCGATCACGTCCATGATCGTCTTGGGTTCAAAATCACTTAGTAGAGAAACTGTCAGTTACCAAGAAATAAATCGTAGAAAAATAGGTTCAGAAGAGAAATATCTCAATCATAAGGTTTCACTTTTAATTAATGGTTAAGAGGAAAAATGTTCCCAAGCGCTTTCGACCAGCCCATGATCGTCTTGGGTTGAAAATCACTTATCAGAGAAACTGTCAGTTACCAAGAAATAAATCGAAGAAAAATAGGTTCCAAAGAGAAATACCTAAAATACTTAAGGCTTCACTTTTGATTAATGGGTAAAGAGAAAAAAAAAATGTTCCGGAGCGTTTTCGACCACGTCTATGATCGTCTTGGTTTGAAAATCGCACAGGAGAAGAAAAATAGGTCCAGAAGAGAAATAAGCTCAAATCTAAACGCTTTGCTTTTGATCAAGGAAAAAAAAAAAATTTAAAAAAAAACGGTAAAAATGTTCCCAAGCGCTTTCGACCACGTCCATGATCGTCTTGGGTTGAAAATCGCAGTGGTGAGAAAATGTCAGTTACCAAGAAATAAGTCGAAGGAAAATAGGTCAGAAGAGAAATATCTCAAAACTTAAGTTTTTACTTTTGATTAATGGTTAAAGAGAAAAAAATGTCCCAAGCGCTTTCGACCACGTCCATGATCGTCTTGGGTTGAAAAATCGCAGTGGTGAGAAAATGTCATTACCAAGAAATAAGTCGAAGGAAAATAGGTTCAGAAGAGAAATATCTCAAACTTAGGCTTTACTTTTGATTAATGTTTAAAGAGAAAAATATTACCAAGCGCTTTCGACCACGTCCATGATCGTCTTGAGTTGAAAATCAATTATCAGAGAAACTGTCAGTTACCAAGAAATAAATCGAAGAAAAATAGCTTCCGAAGAGAAATACCTAAAATCTTAACGCTTCACTTTTTTGAAGACATCGTTATAAGATTATGTATATGGAGTCAGAAAAAAAAAAAAAAAGAAGTTCCCTGCTTACATATTTACTTTTCAATTATTGCAGTAATTTTTTATGTTTTTTAAAATTTTTTTTGAGTTTATTAAAATAAAAATAGAGTTGCGTTGCAACACCCTCCCCCACAAAAAATAAATATAATAAAAAAAAAAAGAAAAGAAAAAGTGTAACGTTACTTAAGAGTGTGAATGGCGTTGTGAGGAGGAAAGTTTATGCCGTTAAAAGCAGTGCGCCTTTTTTTTTAATAACAAGTGCATGAAATAAACGATTCGAATTGTTGGTTTATGAAATAAGATGAGTTTGATAGAGTTTTTTTTTCTTTCCTTTTTCCATTTCGTTTACTCAGGGGCGATTTTTAATCGTTTATTTTAAAACACAATTTTTCTTATACATAAAAACTCTTAAAATCTATCTATCTATCTNAATAAGATTCCCAACCCACGTGTTCTTTTTACCGCCACTAGCGTTGTTGGTGCATTGATCTACTGTCGGATTTTGTAATTATCTATTTTTCTAATTCCAATTCTCACCAGCGTTGCTTGGCAACCACACTAGCCAAACGAGTAACTAAAGTGCCCCATCTTGTACGTACATAGAAAGAAAAGAAAAAAAATCTAGTATTGTTTTCAAGACATCAGCCTCTGGTAAAATTAACTCGGTAGCTTTTATTTCTTCATACAGTTCGTTCTTGTGATTGTACTACTTCCCTCGTCTATGTTCCTTTTTTTAAAATTTATTTACAACGTTCCGGCTGCGTACCCTACGGCCTTCTTCAGGTGGGGGTGGACTTATTTAACAGTTAGGGAGTCAGTGTCTAATGTCCATTTGAGAGAAGACGAATAAGAGAGAAGGAAAGATGAAATTGTAGAAAAGGAGAGATAGTAAGAGAGACTGAATAAATAAGAAGAGAGATAGGGAGAGAAAATGGTCAAGTGTGTGTGTATGTGTGTGTGTGTGTGTATGTGTGTGTGTGTGTGAGAGGGATGGATAAATAGAGATAGATAGATAGATAGATAGATAGAGAGAGAGAGAGAGAGAGAAATAGAGATAGATAGATAGATAGATAGATAGAGAGAGAGAGAGAGAGAGAGAGAGAGAGAGAGAGAGAGAGAGAGAGAGAAATATAGACGGACATAATCTGTCAGACAGACAAAATACTTAGATAAGGACATGACAAAATTATATATATATATATATATATATATATATATATATATATTATCATCATGTCGCGCTGTTAGCACGGATATCCATGACAATCTCTCTCCATCCGTCCCTATCGCTCATCATTCTCGGCAGGTCCTCTATGCAGCATCCTGTATCCGCACAGAGCTGGTCAATGTACGTCTTTGTTGGTCGGCCCACACTGGCATGCCCATGTGCACAATACATTTAAGATGCAATTGTTACCATTGGTTTCCAGGCAATAGCAACTTAAATGTATTCTACACTATGTATATAGAATATATAGTTTTTTCACAGGCGCGTTGTCTTGATGATAAGTGGCCAATACGCTGCTTTTAAACTAATGGTAACAATCGTACCTTTAATGTTTTGTACTCTATAAGCATATATATATATATATATATATATATATATATATATATATATATATATATATATATATATGAATTTTTTTTTCTACAGTATCATTGACAGATTAATTTCGAAGGGATTTCTCGGTGCTGTATCGTGGCTGAAAACAGTATAGTGTTTAACTATCCTGCTGAAGTCCCGGTTTCGATTTCTGTCGGAGGGAAATCGTTAGTATATATCGCTGATGAGACTTAATAAAGTTGAAACAGTCTGTACGATATTCTACACACCGAGTAATTCTTTGCGAAATTCACTTGTCATTATTATCTTTTATAATCATCGAATTTTATGCGATATGCGCATTGTAATTGCCTTCAAGCAAACTATAAAAATATTTTATATATATATATATATATATATATATATATATATATATATATATATATATATATATATATATATAAACTGTTTAAATGGTAAAGTAAACCTATGAAATAGCAGAGGTGGTCCCCACTAGAATAGGTTCAGTGTAATTAGTGATCATCCTCCACACATCAATCATATGTTGTGTGTGTGTTTTTAATGTTACGTGTGAAAATAAACATATTTTTTTCTTTCTAAGCAACTTTAGTCAACGGTAGTAAGGGCGTTAAAATTCAACTGACTTCAAACGTCATAAAGAAATATCTAGCGAAGTACATATTTACGTAACTTCGACAAAAAAAAAAAGAAGATTTTATAAATCCTTTATAAATTTGTAAAATAAACAATGAATTTAAAACATTAGTGAGTGAATATATATATATATATATATATATATAGAGAGAGAGAGAGAGAGAGAGAGAGAGAGAGAGAGAGAGAGAGAGAGAGAGAGAGTGTGTGTGTGTGATTGAGAGAGAGAAAGTGAGAGAGAGAATGAGAGGGGGGAGATAGATACAAAAATGAGAGAGAGAGAGAGAGAGAGAGTGTGTGTGTATGTGTGTGATTGATAGAGAGAAAGTGTGTGTGAGAGAGAGAGAGAGAGAGAGAAAGTGAAAGAGAGAGAAAGATAGAGTGTGTGTGTGTGTGTGTGATTGAGAGAAAGTGTGCGAGAGAGAGAGAGAGAGAGAGAGAGAGAGAGAGAGAAGAGAATGAGAAGAGTGAGGTAGATACAAAAAAGAAGGAAAGGAAATGAGAGAGAGAGAGAGAGAGAGAGAGAGAGAGAGAGAGAGAGAGAGAGAGAGAGAGAGAGAGTTTATGTGTAATTGAGAGAGAGAAAAGAGAGAGAGAGAGAGAGAGAGAGAGAGAGAGAGAGAGATACAAAAAAGAAGGAATAGAAATGAGATAGATAGATAGATAGCTAGAGAGAGAGAGAGAGAGAGAGAGAGAGAGAGAGAGAGAGAGAGAGAGAGAGTTTATGTGTGATTGAGAGAGAGAAAGTGTGTGTGTGGTGTGTGTGTGTGAGAGAGAGAGAGAGAGAGAGAGAGGAGAGAGAGAGAGAGAGATACAAAAAGAAGGAAAAGAAATGAGATAGTGTGTGTGAGAGAGAGAGAGAGAGAGAGTGAGATACAAAAAGAAAGAAGAAGAAAGAATGAGATAGTGAGAGATAGAGAGAGAGAGAGAGAGAGAGAGAGAGAGAGAGAGAGAGAGAGAAAGTCGGAGAGAGAATGAGAGGGGTGAGATAGATACAAAAATGAAGAAACAGAAATGAGAGAGATAGATAGAGAGAGAGAGTGTGCATGAGAGAGAGAGAGAGAGAGAGAGAGAGAGAGAGAGAGAGAGAGAGAGAGAGAGAGAGAGAGAGGGAGAAAAAAAACAACTTCTAGAACATAAACACAATTAACTCCAATCTTGGCGTTTGAGTTCGGAAAAAAAAAATCCTTGCTTTTGGCAAAAAAAGTTCCTTGCCAAATTTGAAATGGTAAATCATATAAGTATATTTGAGTAGTTGGACGTTTCCCAAGAAAAACCGAGATCGAATCCAGGATCTTATAGACAAGTTTTGGCTGAAATTATATAGATCTAGAAATTGTCGCCTATCTATGTACTAACACTAAACCTATGAAATTAGTAGACCACTTCATATACCTCGGTAGCAATATCTCATCTGCTGATAGCGATATTAACATGCGCATATGTAAGACTGTTGTTTGGTTAACGCCCATATGGAAATCTGATAGAATGAAAATAAAACACGAATTGTTCCAAGTTGAAGTTAGTAGACCAGCACAAATACCTCGGTAGCAATATCTCATCTACTGATAGGTAAAACGATTGATAGGTTATAGACCCTATGGAAATCTGATCTCGCTGATAAAATAGAGCATGAATTCTTCTTAGCTGATGTTCGTAAACCAGTTCATATACCTCGGTAGCAATATTTCATCTACTGAAAGAGATGTTACCATACGCATAGATAAAGCATGGACTTCTATTAACAGGTTAACGTACCTCGGTAGAAATATCTCATCTACTGATGAATAAAGCTATTGATAAGCTAACAACCATATGGATAAATAATCTCTCTGAAAAAAATAAAACGTGAATTCAGTTCATGTATCTCGGTAGCAATATCTCATCTGCTGATAGCGATGTCAACATACGCATAGGTAAAGCGTAGACTGCCATTGATAGGTGAACATACCTCGGTAGCAATATCTCATCTACTGATAGGTAAAGCTATTGATAAGTTAACAACCATATGGAAATCTGATCCTTCTGATAGAAATAAAACGTGAATTTTTCCAAGCTGAAGTTAGTAGACCAATTCCTATACCTCGGTAGCAATATCTCATCTGCTGATAGCGATATTAACATGCGCATATGTAAGACTGCTGTTTGGTTAACGCCCATATGGAAATCTGATAGAATGAAAATAAAACACGAATTGTTCCAAGCTGAAGTTAGTAAACCAGCTCATATACCTCGGTAGCAATATCTCATCTACAGAAAGCGATGTCAACATACGCATATGTAAAGCGTAGAGTGCTATTGACAGAAGATACCTTGGTAGCAATATCTCATCTACTGATAAGTAAAGCTATTGATAGGTCAATGATCATACAGAATTCTGTTCTCTTTGATAAAATAAAACATGAATTCTTCCAAGCTGTTGTAGGCCAGTTCTTATACCTCGGTAGCAGTATCTCATCTACTGATAGGTAAAGCTATTGACAATTTAACGACATTATATAAATCTGATTTCTCTGATGAAATAAAACGTGAATTCTTCCTAGTTGAAGTTCGTAGACCACTTCATATGATGAGATATTACTACCGAGGTGGTAGTAATATCTCATCTACTGATAAGTAAGGCTATTGATCTGATCTCGAAAAAACGAAAAGCCAAGAAAAAGAAAAAGGAAAAAGGAAAAAAAAAAAGAACAAAAATTCCCCCCTAAACCCACCTAACCACCCCCATAAAAACAAAAAAACAAAAGAAACAAAAGTTTTTAAAAAAAATAAAAAAAACCCGAAAAAAGGAAAAGGAAATACCTAACAAAAAAGAGAACCTAACTAAAAACATTACAAAAGGAAAAGACAAAAAAGGCAGAAAGAAAGAAAAGAAAAAAAAATACCTAACAAAAAAGAGAACCTAACTAAAAACACTACAAAAGGAAAAGACAAAAAAGGCAGAAAGAAAAAAAGAAAAAGAAAAAGAAAAGGAAATACCTAACAAAAAGAGAACCTAACTAAAAACACTACAAAAGGAAAAGACAAAAAAGGCAGAAAGAAAGAAAAAGAAAAAGGAAAAGAAAAGAAAAAACAAAAAAAAAACAAAAACAAAGAAGGCACAAAGAAAGAAAAAAAAAGAAAAGAAAAAGAAAAAAGAAAAAAAAAGACAAAACAATAAAACAAAAACAAAAAAAAGGCAGAAAGATAGAAAAAAAAGAAAAAAAGAAAACAAAAAAGACAATAAAAATAAAAACCGAATAAAAAAAACAAAAAAACAAAAACCCCCCGAATCTTTTAGCTCTCCCCAATATTTATTCTAGGCAGAAATCTTCGAAATAAACTTGCATCAATGGTGTTCTTAAAACATAATTTAGACGACGACAGTAATTGAACATTTTAACATAAAAAGGGAGAGAGTCACTCCCCAGGGGAGATTGGTAGGGTGGGGGTGGGGGTCTGTGTGTATGGGTGTGTGTGTGAAACAAAACGAAACAAAAATTTACCAAAAATGTCGAATAGAGGGAGACAAAAACTGAATGTAAAATTTATACTATTCTTTCCTGAAGGCAGCACACACACACACACACACACACACACACACACACACACACACACACACACACGAATACACACACACACACACGAATACACACACACACACACACACACACGAATACACACACACACACAAATTCACACGCATAGTCAGTAACTCACACACACACAAAGCCAGTCACACACTTTCAGTCACACTCACACACACATATAAACACAGATACACAGACAGACACACACACACACTCACTCACCCTGACAGACGCACACAGTCATTCACACAAAACACACACACACACACACACACACACACACACACACACAGTCAGTCAAGCACACACACACACACACACACACACACACACACACAGTCAGTCAAGCACACACACACACACACACACACACTAAAGTGCTGTCAGGCGTCGTTTTCGTCTTAGTTCACTTTTCACTTGTTCCCATTCTCTGTTTTTATTGGTATTAATTTGGAAAGAAGGTAAGAACATTATCAAGGGGCGCCCTAGGCCTAGGCGTCAGTAAGAGAGAGAGAGAGAGAGAGAGAGAGAGAGAGAGAGAGAGAGAGAGAGAGAGAGAGAGAGAGAGAGAGAGAGAGATTAAAAAATTTTTTTACAAAAGCTTAGCATACAGATTTATCGCTATTGCTGGTCTGTATGAATCTATCTATCTATGTCATTCTGTTCCTATCTCTCACTCCCCTCTCTCTCTCTCTCTATATATATATATATATACATCTCACTCTGTTCCTATATCTATCTATCTATCTATCTATCTATCTATCTAACCCTGTTCCTATCTATCTATCTATCTATAAATGTCATATCTATATCTATGTATATCTTTTCATATGTATGTATGCATGTACAGTTATATCTATCTATCTATTTATCTATCTATCTATTTATCTATCTATCTATCTATCTATCTTACTCTGTTCCTATCTATCAATCTATTTCACCCTGTTCCTATCTATCTGTCTATCTCTCTATCAATCTATCTATCTCACTCTGTTCCTATGTATGTATGTATGTATGTATGTATTTTTGTATCTCTCTCTCTCTCTCTCTCTCTCTCTATATATATATATATATATATATATATATATATATATATATCAGTCTGTTCCTATCCATCTATTTCAGTCTGTTCCTAACGATCTATCGCAATCAGTTCGTATCTATCTCAATCTTTTCATATCTACCTTTCTATTTCAATCTGTTCATCTCTCTCTCTCTCTCTCTCTCTCTCTCTCTCTCTCTATATATATATATATATATATATATATATATATATATATATATATATATATATATATCTTTATCTGATTCTATCTATCTCAAGTGCTTCTGTGTATGTCTGTCCGTCCACCTGTCTCACCATTTTGAACTGATCTCAACTATTAAGGTTTTGCCCATTAGGAGTTCGGAAAGGGCTTAAATGGAAATCTTAATGTACTAAGCCGGCTGACTTAACGCGGGGTGGGGACGTTAGGTGTGGCAGTCCTATAAATCTCATACCATCGCTCTCAGACCATCGACGTCCTCTTCTCAAGAATTCTATTTTTAACTTTTGATTCCATTGTTATTCTGAAGAATGGTCAAATTTCTCCGGATAAAAAAAAAGCGTGTAAGCCATGCGATTAATATTGACAATACCCTTGGGAAAGGTATGAATCCATATATTCTCCCCTCAGCTATGGGTTAAATAGTATGGCAGACTGGACTCTTTAACCTTGGCTAGGTAACCAGTCTAGGAGAGGGATAACTCTGAATTCAAAATTCCTGAGGTCAGTCGTTGATTGGGTTCGTGGCATTCCGTGATGCACCAATTCTTTCCTATCGACTGTGCCAAAAAGTGTGGAATGGTCCTACACAAGCCTTCACCACTATAAACAAATCACTGTGTTAGTTGTTCACTGGATGAACACTCATGCGTCGAAAATCGACGAGAGAGTCCATTTTTTAAAATATTGACATATATATATATATATATATATATATATATATATATTATTGGTGCGGTACCAGGTTTCTTGGTACAAGGTGATTCTAGGTGGGTCCTAATTCTCTACCAGTAGTTTGTTGTAGAGTTCAGGTTCCGTATGAGAGCTCAATGTTTAATTGTTGTAAACAGAGCAAAGTTATTTGGGAATAAAAAGGCCTTAAATACCATGGGTATCGTGGTTATGGACCACTCACTATATACTCACGAGTGGAAATGGTCCATAACCACGATACCCATGGTATTTAAGGCCTTTTTATTCCCATATATATATATATATATATATATATATATATATATATATATATATATGTGTGTGTGTGTGTGTGTGTGTGTGTGTGTAGATAAAAGGGTATGAAAACACACAATATTGTTAAAATGAATATATTTTTTATATCATTTTCATTTCTAATATTGACAATATTTTGATTTATAAAAAAAAATCATCATCAGACCATAATGATAACTAGATCCGTTTTTAGATGTAAATGTTTTTAATCCAGACTCATCGAGAGAGAAGCAGAAAATAATTTAAATTCAAACTGGAAACATTGTTTTTCTAAAAAGCGTGCAAGCCATGCGATCGCTTCGTTTTTATTCATTTGCTGCGTTTCGCTGTTTCGCTAACGTCATGTACATTTCGCTACATCGTGTTTCTTCAGTGTAACAGTTTTTGAAAGAAAAAGAAATACTCCAAATTCAAAAATAGAAAAATTCTCTTTTTCAAGAAAGAAGTGTTTTAACCCGTTCATGGTCGGTTAGTAACAGATTTTTTCAGAAAAGAAATGTTTTTATTTGAATATTTAAAAAAATTTACTTTTTATGTAAAATATGAATGGTGTAAGGGTGTATTGGAATACTGTGAAATTTGTTAGGAAGTGTATGTCTAAAATAGTTAAACGCTGTGCAAATAACAATGAAGATGAGGACAACAGTCCGAATAATCCAAATACAAATTATCAAGCTTCATCTAAAAAATTCAGAGAAATTATATAAAAATGACTTAAATTTAAGTTTCTTTTAACTTTTTTCATTTTTATGATGATATAGCTAAATTATAATATTGATTGTGTTTGAAATTTAAAAGGTTAAAGATTATCAAGATACCTAGATTTTTTAAAAGTAACTTTTATAGAATCTATACTTATGAACTACTAAATGAATATACATACTGTATTATTTTTTAAGTTCTACATTTAATAGATTTATACACATGTATACTATAAAAGAGATTTTATGATTTCTGAGTACAAGTGTCGCTAAATAAGCAGATATTATAAGCCTTGTCTTTGGGGAATGGTTTGATGTGTGAGAATAACGCAAGATTCCATAATTCTACGTAGTTTTCTATTGTGTATATGAGTTAATATTTTGGCACCTTTAAAATCAAAGGTATGGTTAGTGTCTATGATATGTTTAGCTAGGGCGTTGCAAAGAAAACCTCGTTTAATACGATATCTATGTTCAGAGACCCGTTTAGATAAAGATCTAATAGTCTCTCCTACATATTCTTTGTTACAATTTAAGCAATCTATTGTGTAGATCCCTGTTTCGGAGTGTGTGTGTTTATAATTATTTTTATTCTGTAATTGTATTTTTATTCTGTGATTGTTTTCGAGGAGTGAGTAACTGTCTTAATACCTATCTTTTTTAGGAATATATCGGATGGAATTGATTTCGTTAAAGATCGGTAAAGAGTAACTTACTCTTATGGAATTTCTTTAAGTAAATATTGTGTGTTATACCTCACTAGAAGCAGCTACCTAAATGTATTTATAAAAAGAATTGTATTATCCATTAAGAATTGATTTATTTCAAAACTTTATCGGCATTAAATGACCCACTGAGGTTGATATGCCACAAACCAAACCAAACAAAGGTTTTCATGTATTGGTTAGAATATAATAATCAGATGAAACTGAGGAATAAATGCGTGACAAACTGAATATAAATAAAAACCCGTCAGAATAACTACATGGCACAGGAACTGAGGTAAAAAGGAGGAGGAGGAGGAGGAGGAAAGGGAGAGGTGCCTTGTAGATTGACAAACCAATCTAGAAGGAAAACTTTGAATTCACAACCCATGGGTATGGAACTAGCAACTCGAACAATTAAAAGCATATTTGCTACTGGAACTGCAGCACTACCCCTGACATAGTATGGCTACTTCTTTATGCTTCATAAGAAGGCTACTACTTCCACCGTCACCAATATATTTTAGCTAAAAAGTATTATATAGTAGAAATAGATTGTAAATATAACCTAACTTTCTTTACAGATTTTCTACTATTTTGACATCTTTCAGAAATATACTGATAGACTACATGGAAATCTGATCTCTCTAATAAGATAAAGATAGCAGCAATGATAAATTATAGAAATAAGGACGCGAAAATAATTCTAGTTAACATTACTAATGAAGGACAAAGATGACGAGAAAGAAGAAAACGAAGTGGAAACTCTAATAAGAATTTTATCGGGGGGCACAGTTAAGTCCGACGCTTTTACTCTCCCAACTGACCAAGTGTTCCGTCTGACACAATCTCTCCCAGCAATGCTGCACTCTTCTCATCAACACTATCAAAATATCTTTCTCTCTCGTCCACTCGTCGCAACAGCCAAAATGCTACTGCAAGCTTTCTCCCAGGTTTGTGAGGGCTGGTCATTAAATACACATAATTACAGTGTTCATCCGGGCTCATTACTCTGACTTGCCCGTGCAGCGCGTGCGACATTAACCAGCGCGTGCGCGTCAATCCTTCACATCCGGGCCACTCTGGACAGTTTAGTAATTCACTTGCGTCAGGCCACGACTCACGATCAGGAGGATGTGAGTTCAATCTCCCCACTCGCCTCTGATCTCATTCTGCATGCCAAACACAGTCGTGCACACTTTGAACCACTACGTTCGTGATTTCTCTCGCACACACACACACACACACACACACACACACACACACACGTTTAGAAATTCTCATAAATAAAGAATTTTATTGGTTGTATTTTCCTTTTTCAGTGCACCAAATATTCCTGGTTGAATTTCACATAGCGCTTAATCCTGCTATTCTCCCTTCAGCTATGGGTGAATAGTAGGGCAGATTGGGATCATTAACCAAAGTACGGAAACCGGTCTAGCAGAAAGTAAACTTAATTCAAAACTTTTAAACTCCGCTTAAGAAATTTAACTTGTGTCACATCCTGCTTGTGCGGAAGGGTTAGTATACCCAATTTTCCGTCTGCTTTTCATTCTAAAACGAATCAAAATTAATTAAATCGATTATTTAAGGTCAAATTTTTGTCTAAGTCGAAAAGTAGTAACATAATAAGCATCAGCAAAAAGGGGGGGGGAATATTACACATGTAATTTATTTTTAATACATTAAAAAACATTTTTTCGGTCAATTTTGCTCCAATATCGCCGTAATCGTTATCTAAAGATCGTGTAAAATCTGTATTTTACAAAATAGATTTAACCCTCCCGATTGAAAAAAAATACCAAAATTTACTACACAACCAAGTGGAGGCGAATCTTTATCTGAGCTTCCTGGTCCTCCAAGACCAAATATTTCACAACCAAAGAAGATAAGAAAGAAAAGGTTGACATTATCTAATATACAATAATACCATAAGAGAAAAAGAGGAGAAGAAAGTGACTCGATGATATTATTGTTTACAAAAGATTATTATTAGTTACTAAATATAAATAACAAACTCTAAAACATTAAACCTACCATTAGAAAATGGAACTTAAAATACAACAAAAATAGAAGAGAACAGGTTGTGCTGACCCGCCATCACATAGGCCACACCGACATCACCCATCATCATTTACTAGAGAGCACAGAATCTCCAATATGCACTACATACCAAGAGAGATTTACAGTGCTGACCTGCCTTCACATAGGCCACACTTACGTCACCCATCATCATTTACTAGAGGGCACAGAATCCCCAATATGCACTACATGCCAAGAGAGATTTACAGTGCTGACCCGCCTTCACATAGGCCACACTTACGTCACCCATCATCATTTACTAGAGAGGGCACAGAATCCCCAATATGCACTACATGCCAAGAGAGATTTACAGTGCTGACCCGCCTTCACATAGGCCACACTTACGTCACCCATCATCATTTACTAGAGAGGGCACAGAATCCCCAATATGCACTACATGCCAAGAGAGATTTACAGTGCTGACCCGCCTTCACATAGGCCACACTTACGTCACCCATCATCATTTACTAGAGAGGGCACAGAATCCCCAATATGCACTACATGCCAAGAGAGATTTACAGTGCTGACCCGCCTTCACATAGGCCACACTTACGTCACCCATCATCATTTACTAGAGAGGGCACAGAATCCCCAATATGCACTACATGCCAAGAGAGATTTACAGTGCTGACCCGCCTTCACATAGGCCACACTTACTTCACCCATCATCATTTACTAAAGGGCACAGAATCCCCAATATGCACTACATGCCAAGAGAGATTTACAGTGCTGACCCGCCTTCACATAGGCCACACTTACGTCACCCATCATCATTTACTAAAGGGCACAGAATCCCCAATATGCACTACATGCCAAGAGAGATTTACAGTGCTGACCCGCCTTCACATAGGCCACACTTACGTCACCCATCATCATTTACTAAAGGGCACAGAATCCCCAATATGCACTACATGCAAGAGAGATTTACAGTGAAACATATACTGCTAGAGTGTGTAGACTTTGATCTAGTGCGAACAAAATACTACCAAGCAAATAATTTAAAAAAACCTTTCACGAAAAAAAGACCATCCAGGATTTTACATTTCCTAAAAGAATTGGGATTCTACTAAAATATATGAGTAATTGAACAATAGTTAAAATCTATACATATATACATTTGTTTTCTACCAAACTACCGCTATGAACCCAAAACCTAGTTGGCATTAAATGACCCACCAAGGTTGATATGCCGTAAAACAAAACAAAACTAACCACCGGGGTAGACTGTTCTCATTCCGTTAACCATGACCGAGTACAAGTGTTAAGCTATGTTAAGTATTCTATATTATTACCGCCCTTGACCAGAATTGAACCTGCAACATACAGATGATTGTCACTTAGAACTAACGAAGTGCAATCAGTGTATTCTTCTGTCTCAGTCGTTGTGGAGGAATTTTCGATTCCTGTCGGAGGGGAGTCGTTAGTATACATCGCTGATGAGACTAAATAAAGTCGAAACAGTCTGTACGGTTTTCTGCATAGCGAGCCATCCTTTGCCGGGATTCACTTGTCAAGATTATTTCTATAATTATCGAATTTTATGCGATACATGCATTATAATTGCCTTCAAGCAAAAATATACATAATAATAATATATATATATATATATATATATATATATATATATATATATATATATATATAGAGAGAGAGAGAGATATGTGAATATAAATAGATAGATATGAACAGAGTAAGATAGATATATAGCTAGAAATGTTTACAGTAAGATAGATAGATATATAGATATGAGTAGAGTAAGATAGATAGATAGGAACAGGTTCAGATAGATAGATAGATAGATAGATAGATATGAATAGAGTGACATATATAGTATTTGTCCTTTTCTCTCTCTCTCTGTACAAACCAAGTACCGACAATTGTGTTTATTTAGTTGATATCTCCATAGATGATTGACCTTTTGATAAAGATTCAAGACATTATTTTGTTCTTCTTCTTCTTCTTCTTCTTCTTCTTCTTCTTCTTCTTCTTCTCTTTTTATTTCCTTCTTCTTCTTCTTCTTCTTCTTCCTTCTTCTTCTTCTTCTTCTTCTTCTTCTTCTTCTTCTTCTTCTTCTTCTTCTTCTTCTTCTTCTTCTTCTTCTTCTTCTTCTTCTTCTTCTTTTCCTCATTCTTCTTCTTCTTCTTCTTCTTCTTTCAAATTATCTCCTTATTCTTCTTTTTCACCTTTTCATTTTAATTTACTTTGCTCATTCTTCTTATTCTATTTTGTCTTTCATTCTTCTTCTCTTTCTTCTTCATCTTCTTTCATCCTCCCACTCTTTCTCCATCTCTTTCTCATATTCTCCTCCTTTTTTCTTCTTCTTTCAATTCGCCCTTCTTTCTTTCTTTCTTTTTTTTCTTTCTTTCTTTCTTCTTCTTCTTTCTTCTTCTTCTTCTTCTTTCTTCTTCTTCTTCTTCTTTCAAATTATCTCCCTATTCTTCTTTTCACCTTTTCATTTTAATTTACTTTGCTCATTCTTCTTATTCTATTTGTCTTTCATTCTTCTTCTCTTTCTTCTTCATCTTCTTTCATCCTCCCACTCTTTCTCCATCTCTTTCTCATATTCTCCTCCTTTTTTCTTCTTCTTTCAATTCGCCCTTCTTTCTTTCTTTCTTTTTTTTCTTTCTCTTCTTCTTCTTCTTCTTCTTCTTCTTCTTCTTCTTCTTCTTCTTCTTCTTCTTCTTCTTTCAAATTATCTCCCTATTCTTCTTTTTCACCTTTTCATTTTAATTTACTTTGCTCATTCTTCTTATTCTATTTTGTCTTTCATTCTTCTTCTCTTTCTTCTCCATCTTCTTTCATCCTCCATCTCTTTCTCCATATTCTCCTCATTTTCTTCTTCTTTTTTCTTTCTTTCTTTCTTCTTCTTCTTCTTTCTCTTCTTCTTCTTCTTCTTCTTCTTCTTCTTCTTCTTCTTCTTCTTTCTTCTTCTTCTTCTTCTTCTTCTTCTTCTTCTTCTTCTTCTTCTTCTTCTTCTTCTTCTTCTTCTTCTTCTTCTTCTTTTGAGCAATTGAAATGTTCATCTTTGACGTTTCAGCTGTCAGAAATTAATGTTTGTATACAATAGTTTTGATTTTTCTATAAACAAAAGAAAACATCCCAAAACATCACCCTCACATCATCCTGATGACCTCTACAGTTCACACAAAGACATTGTCTTTCAAATTGTACTTTAACTCTCTCACATCATATCACCGCATTTTCTATCATCATCATCATCACCATCATCATCATCCTCATCATCATCATCATCCCCCTCCCCCTCCTCATTATTATTGTTATGGTAATTTACCACGCACGCATGAACTCTTCCAATCTTGAATAGCAGCAGGTTCTGTACTTAAGCGAGATTTTTATATTTCATTTTACCACCCTATCATCATCATCATCATCATCCCCCTCCCCCTCCTCATTATTATTGTTATGGTAATTTACCACGCACGCATGAACTCTTCCAATCTTGAATAGCAGCAGGTTCTGTACTTAAGCGAGATTTTATATTTCATTTTACCACCCTATCATCATCATCATCATCATCCCCCCCCCTCCTCATTATTATTGTTATGGTAATTTACCACGCACGCATGAACTCTTCCAATCTTGAATAGCAGCAGGTTCTGTACTTAAGCGAGATTTTATATTTCATTTTACCACCCTATCATCATCATCATCATCATCCCCCTCCCCCTCCTCATTATTATTGTTATGGTAATTTACCACGCACGCATGAACTCTTCCAATCTTGAATAGCAGCAGGTTCTGTACTTAAGCGAGATTTTATATTTCATTTTACCACCCTATCATCATCATCATCATCATCCCCCTCCCCCTCCTCATTATTATTGTTATGGTAATTTACCACGCACGCATGAACTCTTCCAATCTTGAATAGCAGCAGGTTCTGTACTTAAGCGAGATTTTATATTTCATTTTACCACCCTATCATCATCATCATCATCATCATCATCATCATCGTTATGGTGAAAACTGGGTAGATAGTGTCTGACTCACGTAGGTCCGTATATATATATATATATATATATATATATATTATATTAGGAGGTTGGCCAGAAAGTTGGAAAAGATCACAAATAAAATTGTTAAACAGGAGATATGCCTTTTGTTTAACTCTACATGTATAAATGAAAGAATGCTGCCCAAATACATATATATATATATATATATATATATATATATATATATATATATACATATATTTGTGAATAAAAAGGCCTTAAATACCATGGGTATCGTGGTTATGGACCATTTCCACTCGTGGGTATCTGAGGCCCACAGAGCTTCTTCAGACCACGTATATCTTTTATTTAGACAGGCACATGGCCAAATTCATTTTATATTCATACATCCCCCCTCCGCCTCCAGGGGCGATCTTATTGTATTTTTTCTTCTCGAGTGTCTTTTTGATTGGTGGAATTTTTATATATTGTTGCGTAGCGGCGTCGTCACGGTACTAAATTACAATAGTTTTATCTTCGTTGTAAGGGATGACAATAACACCAAAGTTATCCTCCAGAAGTTTATTGAAATAAATTCAAGCTTCTTAACTTCGAGAGAGAGGGTCAGTTTAATTAATATATTCAGTCTTTAGACTTTCGGTCCTTCGATTAAATTTCTGGGTGACAAGCTTTTTCAGTTGGTAAATATTAAGGCTAGCTTTTCCAACACCAACTACACGAGATCCCGCTCGGCCAACTAACTCGCACCGACTCTCCCGATTACTGACCCCGATCACCTCACTCTCTATCCGGCTGACTGCCTCCGGGGCTGACTGTCGACTGACCTGTCTCGAGCCCTCGGTTCTTTTATATTCATAGTTACTCCTACGTATTTTTATCTCTTGATCTGATAACGGGAAGTTGTTATATTTCTTTGTTTAATAAAACCGGAAATTCATATTTCCGTTTGTACAAAATATAACAATATATATATATATATATATATATATATATATATATAATATGTGTGTGTGTGTGTGTGTGTGTGTAGATAAAAGGGTATGAAAACACACAATGTTGTTAAAATGAATATATTTTTATATCATTTTCATTTCTAATATTGACAATATTTCGATTTATAAAAAAAAAAACATCATCAGAGCATAATGATAATTAGCTCCATTTTTAGATGTAAATGTTTTTAATCCGGACTCATCGAGAGAGAAGCAGAAAATAATTTAAATTCAAACCGGAAACATTGTTTTCCCCAAAAAGCATGTTAACCATTGAAATTAATTATTGAATCTATTATTGAGACAGTTGTTTTTGTTAGTATTGCAATGTATAATTTCAATTAAACTTAGTTTTTAAAAAATATTTTTCAACATTAAATGCTTAGTAATTTTTTTTTTTGTTTATTTTTTTAAAGCAATACGTAATTAAAAACAACCTTAATCCCCTAAAACCGTAACCCAATTCGCAAAAAGTTCATTCATAGACTGTAGTTAAACTGTCATGGGGTATCACCAAAAAACTTTCCGTTTTAATTTTCCGACCTAAATCAGAAGTCAGTCCTAACTAACTATCTTAATCAGTACAATCATATATCTATCTATCTATCTATCTATCTTATTCTGTACACACCTATCTATTTATCTATCTATCTCAGTCTGTTGATATCTATCTATCTATCTATCTATCCCAGACTGTTGATATCTATCTATCTTAATCTGTACACACCTATCTATCTATCTATCTATCTATCTATCCCAGTCTGTTGAAATATATATATCTATATATCAGACTATTGATATCTATCTATATATCTACCACCCGCTGTTCATATCTATCTATCTATCTATCTAGCTAGCTATCTGTCTACACCTTCACATCTATCTATCTATCTATCTATATGAAAAGAACGTTAATTCTTTGGCAACTAAAAGAAATAATGAAAATCTTTAAGACCAATGAGTACCGTTTATTTGAAGCCTTATTCTAATTGGGAGTTTTGGTTCCTTTCAACATAATACCCTCCCCCCGCTAAAGTGACCCGGTTGGGACTGATCACGTCTCAGCTGTAACCAATATCGGTTGTTCATCAGCGCTTGCCGTGTCGCAGCCTCTTAATTCTAAATGGTTTCGGATTTTCGTCCATTATATATGTGAGCAGAATGTTAATTGACCAATGAGCAACTGTTTCCCGTCTACTAATGTGGTAATCTTCCATATAAATATATTCACCGTTAGTGTATCAGTTTCGATCTATTTCGCATTACCATATATATATATATATATATATATATATATATATATATATAATTAATGCGATCCATCTATCAATCTAGCTGTTTCTGTCTCTTCATATTTATCTATCTTTCTCTTTCTCTCTCTTTTATCTCTCTCTTCTCTCTCTCTGTCTCTTCTGTCTGTCTCTCTGTCACACACACACTATATAAAATTTATATATGTATATATACTATATAGTGTGTGTGTATGTGTGTGTGAAGAGAGAGAGAGAGAGAGAGAAAAGAGAGAAAGAGAGAACTGAGAGAGAGAAGAGAGAGAGAGAGAGAGTGTTGAGAGAGAAGAGAGAAGAGAGAGAGAGAGAGAGAGAGAGAGAGAGAGAGAGAGAGAGAGAGAGATGAGAGAGGAGAGAGAGAGAAGGAGAGAGAGAGTGTGTGTGTGTGTGTATGAGGAGAGAGAGAGAGAGGAGAAGAGAGTGAGAGAGAGAGAGAGAGAGAGAGAGAGAGAGAGAGAGAGAGAGAGAGAGAGAGAGAGAGAGAGAGAGAGAGAGTGTGTGAGTGAGTGAGAGATAGTTATATAAATATGAAGAGACGAGTGACAAACAGACAGATACAATCAACCGAGATAGATTGATTGATAGATAGATATGAACAGGCACTGATAGATAGACAGACATATCGAATAGATAGATCGATATATATATATATATATATATATATATATATATATATAATGGTAGTAGATGCACCTTAAATGAATGAGAAATTTTGAGAAAATCTTTAACCAAAAACGAAACTGAAACGGAAAATGGAATTAAAAAAAAAAAAATCAAATGAAAAAAAAAAAGATGCAAAATGTAGGTGAGTCTCTTCATCACTTGAGTCAAGGTAAAGATGTGCGGGTGTCTGAGCGGTGGGGTGTCTGGCGGGGTGGCTGGGTGGGTAGTTGGGGAAAATCGTCGGAAGAAAGATAATATTTCGCGGGATTCTGGCATCAAATAAGAATTCCAGACCGCCATTTTCCAAAGCTAAAAAACCCTACCCTACCCTACCCGATCCCTAAACCAGACGCTGATCACGTGATCTGGATGTTATTGGAATGCACTCAATGACCCGCGTGCCGAGTGTCAGAATGCACTCAGTGACACGTCGCTGCAAGGCGCACTTGCATTAACAACAATAATATTAACAAAGGAATCAACAACAACGTCAACAACTGTTCAAAAATGAACAACTCGGTTGATGTTATCGGAAATAACAATTAATAATTAATAATAATAATAATAATAATGATAATAATAATAATAATAATAATAATAATAATAATAATGATAATAATATAATGATAATGATAATAATAATAATATAATAATATAATTAATAATATAATAATGATAATAATAATAATAATAATAATAATAATAATAATAATAATGATAATGATAATAATAAATAATGATAATAATAATAATGATAATAATAATAATGATAATGATAATGAAATAATAATAATAATATAATAATAATAATATAATAATAATAATAATAATAATGATAATATATGATAATAATGATAATGATAATGATAATAATGATAATAAATAATATAATAATGATAATAAATATAATAATGATAATAATAATATATAATATAATAATAATGATAATGATAATAATATAATGATAATGATAATAATAATAATAATAATAATAATAATAATAATGATGATGATGATGATAATAATAATGATAATAATGATAATAATAATAATAATAAATGATAATAATAATAATAATAATAATAATAATAATAATAATAATAATAATAATAATAGCAATGATGCCGCTGAATCATATACTGAAAAAATGTACTGGGGGATACAAATTCACTAACTCACAGGAAAAGATAAACCACCTTATGTACTTGGATGACATAAAATTTTTGCAAAAAATGAAAAAGAATTGGAGAACCTAATACAAACTATTAGAATATATAGCCAGGATATAGGAATGGAATTTGGAATTGAAAAATGTGCTATGCTTGTAATAAAACGGGGTGAAAGAAAATTAATGGATGGAATACAACTGCCAAATCAAGAAACTATAAAATCACTTAATGAAAATGGAAGCTACAAATACTTAGGAATTTTAGAAGCGGACAATATTATGCAAGCAGAAATGAAAGGAAAAGTTAAAAAAGAATATCTCAGGAGAACTAGAAAACTTCTAGAAACCAAACTTAACAGCAGAAATCTGATTAAAGGAATCAATACCTGGGCCGTCCCCATTATAAGATACTCAGGACCATTCTTAAAATGGACAAACGAAGAACTCAGACAGATTGACCAAAGGACGAGAACATTAAGGACCATGCACAAGGCTCTCCACCCTAGAGATGATAGAGATAGATTATATGTGTCAAGAAAGGAAGGGGGAAGAGGTCTTGCCAACATAGAGGAATGCGTAGAAACCACAATCCAACAACTTGAAATTACACAAGAAAGAGCAAAGACAAATTACTTATGGTGCCAAACAATAGTAGAAGTGACAGATGGACAAACAGAAAAACAACAAAGACTAGAAAACAAAAATGGGAAGAAAAACAATTATATGGACACTTCAAACGACAAATCGAAGAGGTTGCACATGGAAAGACTTGGACATGGTTAAGAAAAGGAAACCTCAAAAGAGAAACAGAATCATTAATAATTGCTGCACAAAATAATGCCATAAGGACAAACTATATAAAAGCGAAAATTGATAAGACCCAACCAAATAGTAAATATAGAATTTGTGGTAATAGAGATGAGACTGTAAACCATATACTCTACGAATGTAGCAAAGTAGCACAACGAGAATACAAAACTAGACACGACTGGGTTGGAAAGATGATCCACTGGGAATTATGCAAAAAATTAAATTTTGACCACACAACAAAATGGTATATGCATAAATCAGAATCTGTTCTTGAGAACAAAACACATAAAATTCTCTGGGACTTTGAAATAAAAACGGATCACCTTATCCCAGCAAGAAGACCAGACCTAGTGTTGATAAACAAAAAAGAAAGAACTTGTCAACTGGTTGATTTTACAGTTCCAGCAGATCACAGGGTGAAGCTAAAGGAAAAAGAAAAAAAAAAGACAAATATCTGTACCTTGCCAGAGAACTGAAAAAGTTATGGAATATGAAAGTGAAAGTGTTACCAATTGTAGTTGGTGCACTTGGAACGGTCTCAAAAGGATTGGAAAAGGGTTTGGAAAGACTGGAAATCAGGGGACGGATTGATACCATTCAGAATACTGCACTGCTGCAATCTGCCAGAATACTCAGAAGAGTCCTGGAGACCTGAGGAGACTTGCTGTCACTCAGACTCCAGTGAAAGACCATGAAATGAATAGGCCTGTTAGAATTCTGTGGCGAAATTGAAGGGCGTGAGTTGTGGACGAGAGGATTCCCAGCCTCCACAAGACAAAGCGCGTCAGGATATGTTTGGCCTGTGCGAAGGGAGGAGTGTGGCGTGTGGCCACGTTTGAACTCGTTACCTCCTCGTAACTGAAATGCTATTGGCAGAAACCCTGATGAGGTATATCGGAATTTGCATAAGGGTAGCCGAATACGGACAGTCACTGATACGGGGAGTGAGGAAGAAAGCAAGTGTTTGGACGACAAGTGAAATTCGACGACTGCTGTATTTGGGGTGTCATGAAGTGAAAGTAACGTGCTCAGTTGGTAGAGACTGTGCTGACGGCGAAAGGAATTTACATTTCGTTTGCTAGAGAGACTTACAAAAGATTAATATTATCTTAAATCTTTTGACCATTCAAAAGACTGCTTTAGGTGACATGTGGGGCCGTATATATTAGTGGGCCGTGGTTGTCACAAAAACAAACGACATCACAGACAGTGTTACCAAGAAATCAGAAGAAAAACTGCTAAGTGACTTGTGTTATGATTTTTGTAGCCATCCTTTAGGCTTTAAGCAGGAGCACTGTCAGCGGAGATCCTTTATGTTAAGCAGAGCGCGATCCTTGGTAAAGAAAAATCTTGCGTTCCTCCTTAGTGTCCCTTAATATTGGGTATGATCCTTTCGTTGTTCCTTGGTGCTCCTCAGTCTGGCAGGTCGTTCGTCAATGAGTACAAATGGTCGTCTGTCAATATCAGCCGATTAAGTAGTTAACCAACCACGGCTGTTGATTGGCTTAGGTTTAAACCACATGACCTCGCTTAGTCTATAAACAAAAAAACAAAAACGCCCCCTGGGCTGTGTAAAAAATATTTTTTTAAAGATATTTAAAGAAAAATTCAATGTCAGAAAGTAGAATTATCAAATTTATTAAAGGAGTAAAAAAATAAGACAATTTGAAATGAATCTTAGTTTTGTCCTCAAATAAAATGTTGCGCACATCTATTAATTATTAATTAAACTAGTACAAAATAAAAAACACCCTCCGGGCGATGTAAAAATGAATTTTTGAAACATATTGCCTGAGGGGTGGGAGTAAAAAATTCAATTTCAGCGAGTTTGTACCCTAAGTAAGTAAAATCATCAAATTCATTAAAGGATTGAAAAATAAAACAATTTGAAATGTAAACTTTAAATATGTATTAAAATAAAACAAACTATATGTAGATATATAATACCAGTCATGTATTTATTAAAACTTGTTTTAAAAAAACAATGAGGACTGTCTAATGTTGCAGTTCAAATTTTGAGTGTATTTATTCTATGTTATGACGATTTTGGGTAATGTGACGTAAGCAGTGACGTAGTTTTTGTTACAGACAAAAACCGGAAGCGAATCTCCATTAATAGAATAATTATTTAGAATATTTGACACATAAATTTTATACAAATCGTAAGTATTATTATTTAAATAATATATAATATATTTATTATAATGTAAAGGATTCAAACGTTGAATTATAAAGAATAGCTTTTATTTATATTATTAGTAAATGTTATTTATTCTGTGTATTGACGATTTGGTAATTGTGACGTAAGCAGTGACGTAGTTTTTGTTACAAATAGAGACCTAATCTCCGTTATTAATTATTCCCTGGCATAGAAGGGAGGATCAAAGTGTAGTATCTGTTCCAGTTACTATGCTCCGATTCTTACCTAATCCACCCGGTAAAGTACAATTAATAGCGTCGATTCCAGGGGGTCATCCCCCCAGGCAATACCTGCCCCTTGACATAAAGGGGAGGGCTAGGTTTATTGTCCAGCGCATGAGGCGCCCTCCTTGAGAGAGAATGCCGAAGGGATCGACGCAATTTTTGTTCTTTCCCACCCATGAGATTCGGCTTGTGGGTGGGCCCACATTAAAATGAGGCCTTGTGCCCAGCCCATACAAGTGGGTAAGAGGCAAATACCCTTACCTAATCCACCCGGCCTTGGCTGGGGTCCAGTGTGCTTCGGCCTCTGGACCGGTAAAGTACATTTAATAGCGTCGATCCCAGGAGGCCATGCCCCCCAGATCGACGCAATTTTTATGCGCCCACGTAAAAACGAGACCTTGTGTCCAACCCTCATAAGTGGATGAGCAGGCAAATACCCCTCCATTGGCCGGGTTAACTCAGTCGGTAGAGCGTTCGGCTAGAAACCACAAGGTTCCTAGTTCGATACCGGTCCTCGTCAACTCAGCGTATGAGTAGCAAAGGGATCTGTGCGGTAAAGTAAGGAGCTGATGGTAGGTGTGGCGCTCCACCTCAGACGCCAAAAAAATCTCCTTGGTCTAGCGCTAGTGAAAAGGGGATAGACTCCCTCGCTGACTGGCTGATACCGACTTTAGGCCGCGCCGACGACTTTACTTTACATTAATAGAAGATATATATGATGTTCTTCAATAAGAATTTTGAAACTGTTTTAACGGCATGTCAACACTTGCTGGGTTATTAAAACGATTTCCATTTCCTCCTGGATGTAAAAACAAAACCATTTTGACCTTTCTTTTCTTTTTTTCTTTTTCTTTTATCAATTAAATATTTTGCACTCACTGACCCGTCTAAAGACTGCTGTATCTGTTTTAGCACGCTTATATTCAAGCATGGATTATTCTCAATTCTTTCAAGTCTTTTTTTTTTTTTCCAAAAGCCCTCTAGGCATTTTTCGGAAACTCTCTAGCCGTTCGTGTTCGGGAGATCCCAGTTCTACATAAGCTTTTTGTTCACGAAGAATATTTGGTGGCTATAGGTCTAGTTGGACACGCTTAAAGCGCTGTCTGTTGGTCTGTCTGTCTGTATGTCGGTCTGACGGATAAAAATGGCATTTAGCAAATTATCTCTCTCTTTTTCTCTCACTTTCTTTCCCTCTCTCTTTTCCTCTCTCTCTCTCTCTCTCTTTTGCAATCTCTCTTTCTCTCTTTCATTCTCTCTTTTCCACTCTCTCTCTCTTTCTCTTTTTCTTTAACTCTCTTTTATATTCCACATCTTTTTCAATTCTCTGGCAAGGTCCAAGTATTGATACATCTTTTCATTTTCCTTCAACTTCACCCTGTGATCTGCTGGAACCGCAAAGTCCACCAGTTGACACATTCATTATTATTATTATTATTATTAGTATCACTTTCACTCTTATATTCCACATCTTTTTCAATTCTCTGGCAAGTCCAGGTATTATCCATCTTTTCATTTTCCTTCAACTTCACCCTGTGATCTGCTGGAACTGCAAAGTCCACAGTTGACACATTCATTATTATTATTATTATTATTATTATTATTGGTATCACTTTCACTCTTATATTCCACATCTTTTCAATTCTCTGGCAAGGTCCAGGTATTGATACATCTTTTCATTTTCTCCAACTTCACCCTGTGATCTGCTGGAACCGCAAAGTCCACCAGTTGGACACGCTTAATGCGCTGTCTGTTGGTCTGTCTGTCTGTATGTCGGTCTGATAGACAAAAATGGCATTTGGCAAATTATTTCTGGTCGATTGACGTAATCTTCATTTAATTGAACACTCAAATGACCTAACCCCAGACGGGTTGATATGCCATTAAAATCAATAAACAAACAAACAATCAAATGACCTTCTCTTGAGACATAGGTAATGAGAGCTTGATGTTAGAGAGGTCATCAGAGGTCAAGTTTAATTTGACAAATGGGACTACGATATATATCATATAATATATGATATGATATATATATACTTACCAACCCCTCCGCACGAGCAGGATGCGACACAAGGTCAATTTCTTAAGCGGAGTTCAACAGTTTGAATTCAGAGTTTTCTTTCTCCTAGACCGGTTGCCTAACCAAGGTTAAAGGGCCCAGTCTGCCCTACTATTTATCCATAGCTAGAGGAGAGTAGTAGGATCACCTTTCCCAAGGGTATTAGCGCTAAGTGAAATGCAATTACCATATCCAGGATTTTTTTTCTCTCTCTCTCTGATTTCTCTCTCTCTCTCTCTCTCATCTCTTTTCCCTATGCCTCTCTTTATCACTTCCTGTTTCCCAGAAAAGGGAGATCACATTATATCTCGATTACCCCCCCCCTTTATTGCACTTCCCAACAATAAAGAAAGAAAATTGACAAAAAAAATTTAGCTCGAAAAATCCCGATTACGAGGTTTTTTTCTTGTTTTGTCTGTTTTTTTTTTTGTTGTTTTTTTTTTTATGTTTGTTTATGTTTTGTATTTAATAAAGAAACGCATTAAATTTCCCGCCGAAAAAAAAAAGTTCGCTAAAAACGTCTAATCAAGAAATAAACATTAATTTCACCTTGAAATTTTATTTTACTCTCGCTGAAGACAATGAGAGAGAGAGAGAGAGAGAGAGAAGAGAGAGAAGAGAGAGAGAGAGAGAGAGAAAGGGGGGAGGGAGAGACAGAATGTGTCTGTGTGTGCGCGCATGTGTGTGTGTGAGAGAGAGAGAGAGGGTGTGTGTGTGAGAGAGAACGGTGCGTGCGTGTGTGTGTGGTTATGTGTGTGTGTAGAAGAGAGAGAGAGAGAGATGCTGCCTACCGGAAGATCTCT
>CM042175.1:51909510-51918138 GCA_023376005.1 Doryteuthis pealeii | reverse complement strand
AGAGATCTTCCGGTAGGCAGCATCTCTCTCTCTCTCTCTTCTACACACACACATAAGCACACACACACGCACGCACGTTCTCTCTCACACACACACCCTCTCTCTCTCTCTCACACACACACATGCGCGCACACACAGACACATTTCTGTCTCTCCCTCCCCCCTTTCTCTCTCTCTCTCTCTCTCTCTCTCTCTTCTCTCTCTCTCTCTCTCTCTCTCATTGTCTTCAGCGAGAGTAAAATAAAATTTCAAGGTGAAATTAATGTTTATTTCTTGATTAGACGTTTTTAGCGAACTTTTTTTTTTCGGCGGGAAATTTAATGCGTTTCTTTATTAAATACAAAACATAAAACAAACATAAAAAAAAAAAAACAACAACAAAAAAAAAACAAACAAGACAAAACAAGAAAAAAACCTCGTAATCGGGATTTTTCGAGCTAAATTTTTTTTGTCAATTTTCTTTCTTTTATATGTTGGGAAGTGCAATAAAGGGGGGGGGGTAATCGAGATATAATTGATCTCCCTTTTCTGGGAAACAGGAAGTGATAAAGAGAGGCATAGGGAAAAGAGATGAGAGGAGAGAGAGAGAGAAATCAGAGAGAGAGAGAAAAAAAATCCTGGATATGGTAATTGCATTTCACTTAGCGCTAATACCCTTGGGAAAGGTATGAATCCTACTCTCCCTCTAGCTATGGATAAATAGTAGGGCAGACTGGGCCCTTTAACCTTGGTTAGGCAACCGGTCTAGGAGAAAGAAAACTCTGAATTCAAATCTGTTGAACTCCGCTTAAGAAATTGACCTTGTGTCGCATCCTGCTCGTGCGGAGGGGTTGGTAAGTATATATATATCATATCATATATTATATGATATATATCGTAGTCCCATTTGTCAAATTAAACTTGACCTCTGATGACCTCTCTAACATCAAGCTCTCATTACCTATGTCTCAAGAGAAGGTCATTTGATTGTTTGTTTGTTTATTGATTTTAATGGCATATCAACCCGTCTGGGTTAGGTCATTTGAGTGTTCAATTAAATGAAGATTACGTCAATCGACCAGAAATAATTTGCCAAATGCCATTTTTGTCTATCAGACCGACATACAGACAGACAGACCAACAGACAGCGCATTAAGCGTGTCCAACTGGTGGACTTTGCGGTTCCAGCAGATCACAGGGTGAAGTTGGAGGAAAATGAAAAGATGTATCAATACCTGGACCTTGCCAGAGAATTGAAAAGATGGGAATATAAGAGTGAAAGTGATACCAATAATAATAATAATAATAATAATAATAATAATGTGTCAACTGTGGACTTTGCAGTTCCAGCAGATCACAGGGTGAAGTTGAAGGAAAATGAAAAGATGGATAATACCTGGACTTGCCAGAGAATTGAAAAAGATGTGGAATATAAGAGTGAAAGTGATACAACAATAATAATAATAATAATAATAATAATGAATGTGTCAACTGGTGGACTTTGCGGTTCCAGCAGATCACAGGGTGAAGTTGAAGGAAAATGAAAAGATGTATCAATACTTGGACCTTGCCAGAGAATTGAAAAAGATGTGGAATATAAAAGAGAGTTAAAGAAAAGAGAAAGAGAGAGAGAGTGGAAAGAGAGAATGAAAGAGAAAGAGAGATTGCAAAAGAGAGAGAGAGAGAGAGAGGAAAGAGAGAGGGAAAGAAAGTGAGAGAAAAAGAGAGAGATAATTTGCTAAATGCCATTTTTATCCGTCAGACCGACATACAGACAGACAGACCAACAGACAGCGCTTTAAGCGTGTCCAACTAGACCTATAGCCACCAAATATTCTTCGTGACAAAAAGCTTATGTAGAACTGGGATCTCCCGAACACGAACGCTAGAGAGTTTCCGAAAAATGCCTAGAGGGCTTTTGGAAAAAAAAAAAAAAAAAAGACTTGAAAGAATTGAGAATAATCCATGCTTGAATATAAGCGTGCTAAAACAGATACAGCAGTCTTTAGACGGGTCAGTGAGTGCAAAATATTTAATTGATAAAAGAAAAAGAAAAAAAAGAAAAGAAAGGTCAAAATGGTTTTGTTTTTACATCCAGGAGGAAATGGAAATCGTTTTAATAACCCAGCAAGTGTTGACATGCCGTTAAAACAGTTTCAAAATTCTTATTGAAGAACATCATATATATCTTCTATTAATGTAAAGTAAAGTCGTCGGCGCGGCCTAAAGTCGGTATCAGCCAGTCAGCGAGGGAGTCTATCCCCTTTTCACTAGCGCTAGACCAAGGAGATTTTTTGGCGTCTGAGGTGGAGCGCCACACCTACCATCAGCTCCTTACTTTACCGCACAGATCCCTTTGCTACTCATACGCTGAGTTGACGAGGACCGGTATCGAACTAGGAACCTTGTGGTTTCTAGCCGAACGACCGACTGAGTTAACCCGGCCAATGGAGGGGTATTTGCCTGCTCATCCCACTTATGAGGGTTGGACACAAGGTCTCGTTTTTACGTGGGCGCATAAAAATTGCGTCGATCTGGGGGGCATGGCCTCCTGGGATCGACGCTATTAAATGTACTTTACCGGTCCAGAGGCCGAAGCACACTGGACCCCCAGCCAAGCCGGGTGGATTAGGTAAGGGTATTTGCCTCTTACCCACTTGTATGGGCTGGGCACAAGGCCTCATTTTAATGTGGGCCCACCCACAAGCCGAATCTCATGGGTGGGAAAGAACAAAAATTGCGTCGATCCTCGGCATTCTCTCTCAAGGAGGGCGCCTCATGCGCTGGGCAATAAACCCAGCCCTGCCCCTTTATGTCAAGGGTGCAGGTATTGCCTGGGGGGATGACCCCCTGGAATCGACGCTATTAATTGTACTTTACCGGGTGGATTAGGTAAGAATCGGAGCATAGTAACTGGAACAGATACTACACTTTGATCTTCCCTTCTATGCCAGGGAATAATTCATAGTGGAGGTTAAGTCTCTATTTGTAACAAAAACTACGTCACTGCTTACGTCACAATTACCAAAGTCGTCAATACACAGAATAAATAACAATTATTACTAATAATATAAATAAAAGCTATTCTTTATAATTCAACGTTTGAATCCTTTACATTATAATAAATATATTATATATTATTTAGATAATAATACTTACGAATTTGTATAAAATTTATGTGTCAAATATTCTAAATAATTATTCTATTAATGGAGATTCGCTTCCGGTTTTTGTCTGTAACAAAAACTACGTCACTGCTTACGTCACATTACCCAAAATCGTCATAACATAGAATAAATACACTCAAAAATTTGAACTGCAACATAGACAGTCTTCATTGTTTTTTAAAACAAGTTTAAATAAATACATGACTGGTATTATATATCTACATATTTGTTTTATTTTAATACATATTTAAAGTTTACATTTCAAATTGTTTATTTTTCAATCCTTTAATGAATTTGATGATTTTACTTACTTAGGGTACAAACTCGCTGAAATTGAATTTTTTACTCCCACCCCTCAGGCAATATGTTTCAAAAATTCATTTTTACATCGCCCGGAGGGTGTTTTTTATTTTGTACTAGTTTAATTAATAATTAATAGATGTGCGCAACATTTTATTTGAGGACAAAACTAAGATTCATTTCAAATTGTCTTATTTTTTACTCCTTAATAAATTTGATAATTCTACTTTCTGACATTGAATTTTTCTTTAAATATCTTTAAAAAAATTTTTTTTACACAGCCAGGGGGCGTTTTTTGTTTTTTTTTTATAGACTAAGCGAGGTCATGTGGTTTTAAACCTAAGCCAATCAACAGCCGTGGTTGGTTAACTACTTAATCGGCTGATATTGACAGACGACCATTTGACTCATTGACGAACGACCTGCCAGACTTGAGGAGCACCAAGGAACAACGAAAGGATCATACCCAATATTAAGGGACACTAAGGAGGAACGCAAGATTTTTCTTTACCAAGTGATCGCTGCTCTGCTTAACGATAAAGGATCTCCGCTGACAGTGCTCCTGCTTAAAGCCTAAAGGATGGCTACAAAAATCATAACACAAGTCACTTAGCAGTTTTTCTTCGTGATTTCTTGGTAACACTGTCTGTGATGTCGTTTGTTTTTGTGACAACCACGGCCCACTAATATATACGGCCCCACATGTCACCTAAAGCAGTCTTTTGAATGGTCAAAAGATTTAAGATAATATTAATCTTTTGTAAGTCTCTCTAGCAAACGAAATGTAAATTCCTTTCGCCGTCAGCACAGTCTCTACCAACTGAGCACGTTACTTTCACTTCATGACACCCCAAATACAGCAGTCGTCGAATTTCACTTGTCGTCCAAACACTTGCTTTCTTCCTCACTCCCCGTATCAGTGACTGTCCGTTCGGCTACCCTTATGCAAATTCCGATATACCTCATCAGGGTTTCTGCCAATAGCATTTCAGTTACGAGGAGGTAACGAGTTCAAACATCCGTGGCCACACGCCACACTCCTCCCCTTCGCACAGGCCAAACATATCCTGACGCGCTTTGTCTTGTGGAGGCTGGGAATCCTCTCGTCCACAACTCACGCCCTTCAATTTCGCCACAGAATTCTAACAGGCCTATTCATTTCATGGTCTTTCACTGGAGTCTGAGTGACAGCAAGTCTCCTCAGGTCTCCAGGACTCTTCTGAGTATTCTGGCAGATTGCAGCAGTGCAGTATTCTGAATGGTATCAATCCGTCCCCTGATTTCCAGTCTTTCCAAACCCTTTTCCAATCCTTTTGAGACCGTTCCAAGTGCACCAACTACAATTGGTAACACTTTCACTTTCATATTCCATAACTTTTTCAGTTCTCTGGCAAGGTACAGATATTTGTCTTTTTTTTTTCTTTTTCCTTTAGCTTCACCCTGTGATCTGCTGGAACTGTAAAATCAAGCCAGTTGACAAGTTCTTTCTTTTTGGTTTATCAACACTAGGTCTGGTCTTCTTGCTGGGATAAGGTGATCCGTTTTTATTTCAAAGTCCCAGAAAATTTTATGTGTTTTGTTCTCAAGAACAGATTCTGATTTATGCATATACCATTTTGTTGTGTGGGTCAAAATTTAATTTTTTGCATAATTCCCAGTGGATCATCTTTCCAACCCAGTCGTGTCTAGTTTTGTATTCTCGTTGTGCTACTTTGCTACATTCGTAGAGTATATGGTTTACAGTCTCATCTCTATTACCACAAAATTCTAATATTTACTATTTGGTTGGGTCTTATCAATTTTCGCTTTTATATAGTTTGTCCTTATGGCATTATTTTGTGCAGCAATTATTAATGATTCTGTTTCTCTTTTGAGGTTTCCTTTTCTTAACCATGTCCAAGTCTTTCCATGTGCAACCTCTTCGATTTGTCGTTTGAAGTGTCCATATAATTGTTTTTCTTCCCATTTTTGTTTCTAGTCTTTGTTGTTTTTCTGTTTGTCCATCTGTCACTTCTAGCTATTGTTTGGCACCATAAGTAATTTGTCTTTGCTCTTTCTTGTGTAATTTCAAGTTGTTGGATTGTGGTTTCTACGCATTCCTCTATGTTGGCAAGACCTCTTCCCCCTTCCTTTCTTGACACATATAATCTATCTCTATTCATCCTAGGGGGAGAGCCTTGTGCATGGTCCTTAATGTTCTCGTCCTTTGGTCAATCTGTCTGAGTTCTTCGTTTGTCCATTTTAAGAATGGTCCTGAGTATCTTATAATGGGGACGGCCCAGGTATTGATTCCTTTAATCAGATTTCTGCTGTTAAGTTTGGTTTCTAGAAGTTTTCTAGTTCTCCTGAGATATTCTTTTTTAACTTTTCCTTTCATTTCTGCTTGCATAATATTGTCCGCTTCTTAAAATTCCTAAGTATTTGTAGCTTCCATTTTCATTAAGTGATTTTATAGTTTCTTGATTTGGCAGTTGTATTCCATCCATTAATTTTCTTTCACCCCGTTTTATTACAAGCATAGCACATTTTTCAATTCCAAATTCCATTCCTATATCCTGGCTATATATTCTAATAGTTTGTATTAGGTTCTCCAATTCTTTTTCATTTTTTGCAAAAATTTTATGTCATCCAAGTACATAAGGTGGTTTATCTTTCCTGTGAGTTAGTGATTCTATCCCCCAGTACATTTTTTAAGTATATGATTGCAGCGGCATCATTGCTATTATTATTATTATTATTATTATTATTATTATTATTATTTATTATTATTATATTATCATTTATTATTATTATTATTATTATTATCATATTTATCATTATTATTATCATCATTATCATATTATATTATTATTATTATTATTATTATTATTATCATTATCATTATATTATTATCGTATTATTATCATTATTATTATGATATATATTATTATTATCATTATTATTATTTATTATTATTATTATATTATTATTATCATTATTATCATTATCATTATCATTATTATCATATATTATCATTATTATTATTATTATTATTATATTATATTATTATATTATTATTATTATTATTATTATCATTATCATTATCATTATTATCATTATTATTATTATCATTATTATCATTATCATTTCATATATATTATTATTATTATTATTATTTATTATTATTATCATTATTATTTATTAATTATATTATTATTATTATTATTATTATCATTATATATTATATTATTATCATTATTTATTATTATTATTATTATTATTATTCATTATTATTATTATTATTATTAATTATTATTATTATTATTATTATGCTGTTATTTATTCCGATAACATCAACCGAGTTGTTCATTTTTGAACAGTTGTTGACGTTGTTGTTGATTCCTTTGTTAATATTATTGTTGTTAATGCAAGTGCGCCCTTGCAGCGACGTGTCACTGAGTGCATTCTGACACTCGGCACGCGGGTCATTGAGTGCATTCAATAACATCCAGATCACGTGATCAGCGTCTGGTTTAGGGATCGGTAGGGTAAGGGTAGGGTTTTTTAGCTTTGGAAAATGGCGGTCTGGAATTCTTATTTGATGCCAGAATCCCGCGAAATATTATCTTTCTTCCGACGATTTTTCCCCAACTACCCACCCAGCCACCCGCCAGACACCCACCCGCTCAGACACCCGCACATCTTTACCTTGACTCAAGTGATGAAGAGACTCACCTACATTTTGCATCTTTTTTTTTTTCATTTGATTTTTTTTTTTAATTCCATTTTCCGTTTCAGTTTCGTTTTTGGTTAAAGATTTTCTCAAAATTTCTCATTCATTTAAGGTGCATCTACTACCATTATATATATATATATATATATATATATATATATATATATATCGATCTATCTATTCGATATGTCTGTCTATCTATCAGTGCCTGTTCATATCTATCTATCAATCAATCTATCTCGGTTGATTGTATCTGTCTGTTTGTCACTCGTCTCTTCATATTTATATAACTATCTCTCACTCACTCACACACTCTCTCTCTCTCTCTCTCTCTCTCTCTCTCTCTCCTCTCTCTCTCTCTCTCTCTCTCTCTCTCTCTCTCTCTCACATCTTCTCTTCTCTTTTTCTCTCTCTCTCTCTCCTCATACACACACACACACACTCTCTCTCTTATTACTCTTCTTTCTCTCTCTCTCTCTCTCTCTCTCTCTCTCTCTCTCTCTCTCTCTCTCTCTCTCTCTCCTCTCTCTTCTCCTCTCTTCAACACTCTCTCTCTCTCTCTCTTCTCTCTCTCACTCTCTTTCTCTCTTTTCTCTCTCTCTCTCTCTCTCTCACACACACATAACACACACACTATATATATATATACATATATATATTTTATATAGTGTGTGTGTGACAGAGAGACAGACAGAAGAGACAGAGAGAGAGAAGAGAGAGATAAAAGAGAGAGAAAGAGAAAGATAGATAAATATGAAGAGACAGAAACAGCTAGATTGATAGATGGATCGCATTAAATATATATATATATATATATATATATATATATATATATATATATGTAATGCGAAATAGATCGAAACTGATACACTAACGGTGAATATATTTATATGGAAGATTACCACATTAGTAGACGGGAAACAGTTCTCATTGGTCAATTAACATTCTGCTCACATATATAATGGACGAAAATCCGAAACCATTTAGAATTAAGAGGCTGCGACACGGCAAGCGCTGATGAACAACCGATTTGGTTACAGCTGAGACGTGATCAGTCCAACCGGGTCACTTTAGCGGGGGGAGGGTATTATGTTGAAAGGAACCAAAACTCCCAATTAGAATAAGGCTTCAAATAAACGGTACTCATTGGTCTTAAAGATTTTCATTATTTCTTTTAGTTGCCAAAGAATTAACGTTCTTTTCAATAAAGATAGATAGATAGATAGATGTGAAGGTGTAGACAGATAGCTAGCTAGATAGATAGATAGATAGATATGAACAGCGGATGGTAGATATATAGATAGATATCAATAGTCTGATATATAGATATATATATTTCAACAGACTGGGATAGATAGATAGATAGATAGATAGATAGGTGTGTACAGATTAAGATAGATAGATATCAACAGTCTGGGATAGATAGATAGATAGATAGATATCAACAGACTGAGATAGATAGATAAATAG
>CM042175.1:51894510-51904510 GCA_023376005.1 Doryteuthis pealeii | reverse complement strand
TTGGGGATTCTGTGCCCTCTCTAGTAAATGATGATGGGTGACGTAAGTGTGGCCTATGTGAAGGCGGGTCAGCACTGTAAATCTCTCTTGGCATGTAGTGCATATTGGGGATTCTGTGCCCTCTCTAGTAAATGATGAATGGGTGACGTAAGTGTGGCCTATGTGAAGGCGGGTCAGCACTGTAAATCTCTCTTGGCATGTAGTGCATATTGGGGATTCTGTGCCCTCTCTAGTAAATGATGATGGGTGACGTAAGTGTGGCCTATGTGAAGGCGGGTCAGCACTGTAAATCTCTCTTGGCATGTAGTGCATATTGGGGATTCTGTGCCCTCTCTAGTAAATGATGATGGGTGACGTAAGTTGCCTATGTGAAGGCGGGTCAGCACTGTAAATCTCTCTTGGCATGTAGTGCATATTGGGATTCTGTCCCTCTCTAGTAAATGATGATGGGTGATGTAGGTGTGGCCTACGTGATGGCAGGTCAGCACTGTAAATCTCTCTTGGTATGTAGTGCATATTGGAGATTCTGTGCTCTCTAGTAAATGATGATGGGTGATGTCGGTGTGGCCTATGTGATGGCGGGTCAGCACAACCTGTTCTCTTATTTTTGTTGTATTTTTAAGTTCCATTTTCTAATGGTAGGTTTAATGTTTTAGAGTTTGTTATTTATATTTAGTAACTAATAATAATCTTTTGTAAACAATAATATCATCGAGTCACTTTCTTCTCCTCTTTTTCTCTTATGGTATTATTGTATATAGATAATGTCAACTCTTTTCTTTCTTATCTTCTTTGGTTGTGAAATATTTGGTCTTGGAGGACCAGGAAGCTCAGATAAAGATTCGCCTCCACTTGGTTGTGTAGTAAATTTTGGTATTTTTTTTCAATCGGGAGGGTTAAATCTATTTTGTAAAATACAGATTTTACACGATCTTTAGATAACGATTACGGCGATATTGGAGCAAAATTGACCGAAAAATGTTTTTTAATGTATTAAAAATAAATTACATGTGTAATATTCCCCCCCTTTTTGCTGATGCTTATTATGTTACTACTTTTCGACTTAGACAAAAATTTGACCTTAAATAATCGATTTAATTAATTTTGATTCGTTTTAGAATGAAAAGCAGACGGAAAATTGGGTATACTAACCCTTCCGCACAAGCAGGATGTGACACAAGTTAAATTTCTTAAGCGGAGTTTAAAAGTTTTGAATTAAGTTTACTTTCTGCTAGACCGGTTTCCGTACTTTGGTTAATGATCCCAATCTGCCCTACTATTCACCCATAGCTGAAGGGAGAATAGCAGGATTAAGCGCTATGTGAAATTCAACCAGGAATATTTGGTGCACTGAAAAAGGAAAATACAACCAATAAAATTCTTTATTTATGAGAATTTCTAAACGTGTGTGTGTGTGTGTGTGTGTGTGTGTGTGTGTGTGGCGAGAGAAATCACGAACGTAGTGGTTCAAAGTGTGCACGACTGTGTTTGGCATGCAGAATGAGATCAGAGGCGAGTGGGGAGATTGAACTCACATCCTCCTGATCGTGAGTCGTGGCCTGACGCAAGTGAATTACTAAACTGTCCAGAGTGGCCCGGATGTGAAGGATTGACGCGCACGCGCTGGTTAATGTCGCACGCGCTGCACGGGCAAGTCAGAGTAATGAGCCCGGATGAACACTGTAATTATGTGTATTTAATGACCAGCCCTCACAAACCTGGAGAAAGCTTGCAGTAGCATTTTGGCTGTTGCGACGAGTGGACGAGAGAGAAAGATATTTTGATAGTGTTGATGAGAAGAGTGCAGCATTGCTGGGAGAGATTGTGTCAGACGGAACACTTGGTCAGTTGGGAGAGTAAAAGCGTCGGACTTAACTGTGCCCCCCGATAAAATTCTTATTAGAGTTTCCACTTCGTTTTCTTCTTTCTCGTCATCTTTGTCCTTCATTAGTAATGTTAACTAGAATTATTTTCGCGTCCTTATTTCTATAATTTATCATTGCTGCTATCTTTATCTTATTAGAGAGATCAGATTTC
Organism: Doryteuthis pealeii; assembly: GCA_023376005.1. Classification (NCBI taxonomy): domain Eukaryota; kingdom Metazoa; phylum Mollusca; class Cephalopoda; order Myopsida; family Loliginidae; genus Doryteuthis; species Doryteuthis pealeii. Next base: position 51,902,473 of record CM042175.1, on the reverse strand, counting down.
CATGTAGTCTATCAGTATATTTCTGAAAGATGTCAAAATAGTAGAAAATCTGTAAAGAAAGTTAGGTTATATTTACAATCTATTTCTACTATATAATACTTTTTAGCTAAAATATATTGGTGACGGTGGAAGTAGTAGCCTTCTTATGAAGCATAAAGAAGTAGCCATACTATGTCAGGGGTAGTGCTGCAGTTCCAGTAGCAAATATGCTTTTAATTGTTCGAGTTGCTAGTTCCATACCCATGGGTTGTGAATTCAAAGTTTTCCTTCTAGATTGGTTTGTCAATCTACAAGGCACCTCTCCTTTCCTCCTCCTCCTCCTCCTCCTTTTTACCTCAGTTCCTGTGCCATGTAGTTATTCTGACGGGTTTTTATTTATATTCAGTTTGTCACGCATTTATTCCTCAGTTTCATCTGATTATTATATTCTAACCAATACATGAAAACCTTTGTTTGGTTTGGTTTGTGGCATATCAACCTCAGTGGGTCATTTAATGCCGATAAAGTTTTGAAATAAATCAATTCTTAATGGATAATACAATTCTTTTTATAAATACATTTAGGTAGCTGCTTCTAGTGAGGTATAACACACAATATTTACTTAAAGAAATTCCATAAGAGTAAGTTACTCTTTACCGATCTTTAACGAAATCAATTCCATCCGATATATTCCTAAAAAAGATAGGTATTAAGACAGTTACTCACTCCTCGAAAACAATCACAGAATAAAAATACAATTACAGAATAAAAATAATTATAAACACACACACTCCGAAACAGGGATCTACACAATAGATTGCTTAAATTGTAACAAAGAATATGTAGGAGAGACTATTAGATCTTTATCTAAACGGGTCTCTGAACATAGATATCGTATTAAACGAGGTTTTCTTTGCAACGCCCTAGCTAAACATATCATAGACACTAACCATACCTTTGATTTTAAAGGTGCCAAAATATTAACTCATATACACAATAGAAAACTACGTAGAATTATGGAATCTTGCGTTATTCTCACACATCAAACCATTCCCCAAAGACAAGGCTTATAATATCTGCTTATTTAGCGACACTTGTACTCAGAAATCATAAAATCTCTTTTATAGTATACATGTGTATAAATCTATTAAATGTAGAACTTAAAAAATAATACAGTATGTATATTCATTTAGTAGTTCATAAGTATAGATTCTATAAAAGTTACTTTTAAAAAATCTAGGTATCTTGATAATCTTTAACCTTTTAAATTTCAAACACAATCAATATTATAATTTAGCTATATCATCATAAAAATGAAAAAAAGTTAAAAGAAAACTTAATTTAAGTCATTTTTATATAATTTCTCTGAATTTTTTAGATGAAGCTTGATAATTTGTATTTGGATTATTCGGACTGTTGTCCTCATCTTCATTGTTATTTGCACAGCGTTTAACTATTTTAGACATACACTTCCTAACAAATTTCACAGTATTCCAATACACCCTTACACCATTCATATTTTACATAAAAAGTAAATTTTTTTAAATATTCAAATAAAAACATTTCTTTTCTGAAAAAATCTGTTACTAACCGACCATGAACGGGTTAAAACACTTCTTTCTTGAAAAAGAGAATTTTTCTATTTTTGAATTTGGAGTATTTCTTTTTCTTTCAAAAACTGTTACACTGAAGAAACACGATGTAGCGAAATGTACATGACGTTAGCGAAACAGCGAAACGCAGCAAATGAATAAAAACGAAGCGATCGCATGGCTTGCACGCTTTTTAGAAAAACAATGTTTCCAGTTTGAATTTAAATTATTTTCTGCTTCTCTCTCGATGAGTCTGGATTAAAAACATTTACATCTAAAAACGGATCTAGTTATCATTATGGTCTGATGATGATTTTTTTTTATAAATCAAAATATTGTCAATATTAGAAATGAAAATGATATAAAAATATATTCATTTTAACAATATTGTGTGTTTTCATACCCTTTTATCTACACACACACACACACACACACACACACACATATATATATATATATATATATATATATATATATATATATATATATATGGGAATAAAAAGGCCTTAAATACCATGGGTATCGTGGTTATGGACCATTTCCACTCGTGAGTATATAGTGAGTGGTCCATAACCACGATACCCATGGTATTTAAGGCCTTTTTATTCCCAAATAACTTTGCTCTGTTTACAACAATTAAACATTGAGCTCTCATACGGAACCTGAACTCTACAACAAACTACTGGTAGAGAATTAGGACCCACCTAGAATCACCTTGTACCAAGAAACCTGGTACCGCACCAATAATATATATATATATATATATATATATATATATATATTGTCAATATTTTTAAAAAATGGACTCTCTCGTCGATTTTCGACGCATGAGTGTTCATCCAGTGAACAACTAACACAGTGATTTGTTTATAGTGGTGAAGGCTTGTGTAGGACCATTCCACACTTTTTGGCACAGTCGATAGGAAAGAATTGGTGCATCACGGAATGCCACGAACCCAATCAACGACTGACCTCAGGAATTTTGAATTCAGAGTTATCCCTCTCCTAGACTGGTTACCTAGCCAAGGTTAAAGAGTCCAGTCTGCCATACTATTTAACCCATAGCTGAGGGGAGAATATATGGATTCATACCTTTCCCAAGGGTATTGTCAATATTAATCGCATGGCTTACACGCTTTTTTTTTATCCGGAGAAATTTGACCATTCTTCAGAATAACAATGGAATCAAAAGTTAAAAATAGAATTCTTGAGAAGAGGACGTCGATGGTCTGAGAGCGATGGTATGAGATTTATAGGACTGCCACACCTAACGTCCCCACCGCGTTAAGTCAGCCGGCTTAGTACATTAAGATTTCCATTTAAGCCCTTTCCGAACTCCTAATGGGCAAAACCTTAATAGTTGAGATCAGTTCAAAATGGTGAGACAGGTGGACGGACAGACATACACAGAAGCACTTGAGATAGATAGAATCAGATAAAGATATATATATATATATAATATATATATATATATATATATATATATATATATATATAGAGAGAGAGAGAGAGAGAGAGAGAGAGAGAGAGAGATGAACAGATTGAAATAGAAAGGTAGATATGAAAAGATTGAGATAGATACGAACTGATTGCGATAGATCGTTAGGAACAGACTGAAATAGATGGATAGGAACAGACTGATATATATATATATATATATATATATATATATATATATATAGAGAGAGAGAGAGAGAGAGAGAGAGATACAAAAATACATACATACATACATACATACATAGGAACAGAGTGAGATAGATAGATTGATAGAGAGATAGACAGATAGATAGGAACAGGGTGAAATAGATTGATAGATAGGAACAGAGTAAGATAGATAGATAGATAGATAGATAAATAGATAGATAGATAAATAGATAGATAGATATAACTGTACATGCATACATACATATGAAAAGATATACATAGATATAGATATGACATTTATAGATAGATAGATAGATAGGAACAGGGTTAGATAGATAGATAGATAGATAGATAGATAGATATAGGAACAGAGTGAGATGTATATATATATATATAGAGAGAGAGAGAGAGAGGGGAGTGAGAGATAGGAACAGAATGACATAGATAGATAGATTCATACAGACCAGCAATAGCGATAAATCTGTATGCTAAGCTTTTGTAAAAAAATTTTTTAATCTCTCTCTCTTCTCTCTCTCTCTCTCTCTCTCTCTCTCTCTCTCTCTCTCTCTCTCTCTCTCTCTCTCTCTCTTACTGACGCCTAGGCCTAGGGCGCCCCTTGATAATGTTCTTACCTTCTTTCCAAATTAATACCAATAAAAACAGAGAATGGGAACAAGTGAAAAGTGAACTAAGACGAAAACGAGCCTGACAGCACTTTAGTGTGTGTGTGTGTGTGTGTGTGTGCTTGACTGACTGTGTGTGTGTGTGTGTGTGTGTGTGTGTGTGTGTGCTTGACTGACTGTGTGTGTGTGTGTGTGTGTGTGTGTGTGTGTGTGTGTTTTGTGTGAATGACTGTGTGCGTCTGTCAGGGTGAGTGAGTGTGTGTGTGTGTCTGTCTGTGTATCTGTGTTTATATGTGTGTGTGAGTGTGACTGAAAGTGTGTGACTGGCTTTGTGTGTGTGTGAGTTACTGACTATGCGTGTGAATTTGTGTGTGTGTGTGTATTCGTGTGTGTGTGTGTGTGTGTGTGTATTCGTGTGTGTGTGTGTGTATTCGTGTGTGTGTGTGTGTGTGTGTGTGTGTGTGTGTGTGTGTGTGTGTGTGTGCTGCCTTCAGGAAAGAATAGTATAAATTTTACATTCAGTTTTTGTCTCCCTCTATTCGACATTTTTGGTAAATTTTTGTTTCGTTTTGTTTCACACACACACCCATACACACAGACCCCTACCCCCACCCTACCAATCTCCCCTGGGGAGTGACTCTCTCCCTTTTTATGTTAAAATGTTCAATTACTGTCGTCGTCTAAATTATGTTTAAGAACACCATTGATGCAAGTTTATTTCGAAGATTTCTGCCTAGAATAAATATTGGGGAGAGCTAAAAGATTCGGGGGGTTTTTGTTTTTTTTTTTTTTTTTTTGTTTTCTTTTTTTTCTTTTTTTTTCTATCTTTCTGCCTTTTTTTTTTTTGTTTTATTGTTTTGTCTTTTTTTTTTCTTTTTTCTTTTTCTTTTCTTTTTTTTTCTTTCTTTGTGCTTCTTTGTTTTTGTTTTTTTTTTTTTTTTCTTTTCTTTTCCTTTTTCTTTTTCTTTCTTTCTGCCTTTTTTGTCTTTTCCTTTTGTAGTGTTTTTAGTTAGGTTCTCTTTTTGTTAGGTATTTCTTTTCTTTTTCTTTTTCTTTCTTCTTTCTGCCTTTTTTGTCTTTTCCTTTTGTAGTGTTTTTAGTTAGGTTCTCTTTTTTGTTAGGTATTTTTTTTTTTCTTTTCTTTCTTTCTGCCTTTTTTGTCTTTTCCTTTTGTAATGTTTTTAGTTAGGTTCTCTTTTTTGTTAGGTATTTCCTTTTTATCCTTTTTTCGGGTTTTTTTTATTTTTTTAAAAACTTTTGTTTCTTTTGTTTTTTTGTTTTTATGGGGGTGGTTAGGTGGGTTTAGGGGGGAATTTTTGTTCTTTTTTTTTTTCCTTTTTCCTTTTTCTTTTTCTTGGCTTTTCGTTTTTTCGAGATCAGATCAATAGCCTTACTTATCAGTAGATGAGATATTACTACCACCTCGGTAGTAATATCTCATCATATGAAGTGGTCTACGAACTTCAACTAGGAAGAATTCACGTTTTATTTCATCAGAGAAATCAGATTTATATAATGTCGTTAAATTGTCAATAGCTTTACCTATCAGTAGATGAGATACTGCTACCGAGGTATAAGAACTGGCCTACAACAGCTTGGAAGAATTCATGTTTTATTTTATCAAAGAGAACAGAATTCTGTATGATCATTGACCTATCAATAGCTTTACTTATCAGTAGATGAGATATTGCTACCAAGGTATCTTCTGTCAATAGCACTCTACGCTTTACATATGCGTATGTTGACATCGCTTTCTGTAGATGAGATATTGCTACGAGGTATATGAGCTGGTTTACTAACTTCAGCTTGGAACAATTCGTGTTTTATTTTCATTCTATCAGATTTCCATATGGGCGTTAACCAAACAGCAGTCTTACATATGCGCATGTTAATATCGCTATCAGCAGATGAGATATTGCTACCGAGGTATAGGAATTGGTCTACTAACTTCAGCTTGGAAAAATTCACGTTTATTTCTATCAGAAGGATCAGATTTCCATATGGTTGTTAACTTATCAATAGCTTTACCTATCAGTAGATGAGATATTGCTACCGAGGTATGTTCACCTATCAATGGCAGTCTACGCTTTACCTATGCGTATGTTGACATCGCTATCAGCAGATGAGATATTGCTACCGAGATACATGAACTGAATTCACGTTTTATTTTTTTCAGAGAGATTATTTATCCATATGGTTGTTAGCTTATCAATAGCTTTATTCATCAGTAGATGAGATATTTCTACCGAGGTACGTTAACCTGTTAATAGAAGTCCATGCTTTATCTATGCGTATGGTAACATCTCTTTCAGTAGATGAAATATTGCTACCGAGGTATATGAACTGGTTTACGAACATCAGCTAAGAAGAATTCATGCTCTATTTTATCAGCGAGATCAGATTTCCATAGGGTCTATAACCTATCAATCGTTTTACCTATCAGTAGATGAGATATTGCTACCGAGGTATTTGTGCTGGTCTACTAACTTCAACTTGGAACAATTCGTGTTTTATTTTCATTCTATCAGATTTCCATATGGGCGTTAACCAAACAACAGTCTTACATATGCGCATGTTAATATCGCTATCAGCAGATGAGATATTGCTACCGAGGTATATGAAGTGGTCTACTAATTTCATAGGTTTAGTGTTAGTACATAGATAGGCGACAATTTCTAGATCTATATAATTTCAGCCAAAACTTGTCTATAAGATCCTGGATTCGATCTCGGTTTTTCTTGGGAAACGTCCAACTACTCAAATATACTTATATGATTTACCATTTCAAATTTGGCAAGGAACTTTTTTTGCCAAAAGCAAGGATTTTTTTTTTCCGAACTCAAACGCCAAGATTGGAGTTAATTGTGTTTATGTTCTAGAAGTTGTTTTTTTTCTCCCTCTCTCTCTCTCTCTCTCTCTCTCTCTCTCTCTCTCTCTCTCTCTCTCTCTCTCTCTCTCTCTGCACACTCTCTCTCTCTATCTATCTCTCTCATTTCTGTTTCTTCATTTTTGTATCTATCTCACCCCTCTCATTCTCTCTCCGACTTTCTCTCTCTCTCTCTCTCTCTCTCTCTCTCTCTCTCTCTCTCTCTATCTCTCACTATCTCATTCTTTCTTCTTCTTTTTTGTATCTCACTCTCTCTCTCTCTCTCTCTCACACCACACACCACACACACTTTCTCTTCTCCTAACTCACACTAAACTCCTCTCTCTCTCTTCTCTCCTCTCTCTCTCTCTCTTCTCTCTCTCTCTCTCTCTCTCTCTCTCTAGCTATCTACTCTATCTTATCTCAATTTCTATTCCTTTTTTCTTTTTGTATCTCTCCTCTCTCTCCTCTCTCTCTCTCTCTCTCACCCAACTTTCTCTCTCTCAATTTACAAATAAACTCTCTCTCTCTCTCTCTCTCTCTCTCTTACTCTCTCTTTCTCTCTCTCTCTCTCCTCATTTCCTTTTTCTTTTTTGTATCTACGTCTCACCTTCTTCTCATCTCCTCTCTCTCTCTCTCTCTCTCTCTCTCTCTCTCTCTCTCTCTCTCGCACACTTTCTCTCAATCACACACACAACACACACACTCTATCTTTCTCTCTCTTTCACTTTCTCTCTCTCTCCTCTCTCTCTCTCACACACACTTTCTCTCTATCAATCACACACATACACACACACTCTCTCTCTCACTCTCTCTCTCCCTCATTTTGTATCTATCTCCCCCCTCTCATTCTCTCTCTCTTTCTCTCTCTCATCACACACACACACTCTCTCTCTCTCTCTCTCTCTCTCTCTCTCTCTCTCTCTCTCTCTCTCTCTCTCTCCATAATATATAATATATATATATATATTATATTCACTCACTAATGTTTTAAATTCATTGTTTATTTTACAAAATTTATAAAGGATTTAATAAAATCTTCTTTTTTTTTTGTCGAAGTTACGTAAATATGTACTTCGCTAGATATTTCTTTATGACGTTTGAAGTCAGTTGAATTTTAACGCCCTTACTACCGTTGACTAAAGTTGCTTAGAAAGAAAAAATATGTTTATTTTCACACGTAACATTAAAACACACACACAACATATGATTGATGTGTGGAGGATGATCACTAATTACACTGAACCTATTCTAGTGGG